>JAUTDX010007249.1:0-55994 GCA_030844895.1 Ambrosia x helenae
AAAAACTGCCTTCCGCACAGATAAGGGAGTTTTCTGCTACACAAAGATGCCATTTGGCTAAAAAAACGCCGGGGCCACGTATCAACGACTGATGGACCGCGCATTCGCCAAGCAGATCGGAGAAAACCTAGAAGTCTATGTGGATGACCTAGTCATCAAAAGCAAAGAAGAGGATCAGATGCTAAAAGACGTTGAAGAAACCTTCAAGCATTTAAAAGCAATCTGCATGAAGCTAAACCCAAGCAAGTGCGCTTTTGGGATGGAAGAAGGCAAGTTTCTTGGGGTCGTGGTCACCAAAGATGGGTTCAGACCAAATCCCGAAAAAATACAAGCCATCGCGCAAATGCCCTCCCCATCCACCCTAAAAGAAGTTCAAACGCTGAACGGACGCCTTGTAGCAATCAACCGCTTTCTGTCACATCACGCAAGCAAATCCATTCCTTTCATTGAAACACTGAAAAGCTGTTTGAAAAAGAACCATTTTAAATGGACACCGGAGGCAGAAAAGGCCTTCCAGGAGATGAAAGAATGCTTGATGGACCTACCAACGCTCACCGCTCCACTCCCTAGGGAACCCTTAACGATGTATCTTTGCGCCACAGAGCAGGCGGTGAGCGCAGTACTGATGGTAGACAGAAAGCTGGTCCAAACGCCTATCTACTACGTCAGCAGAGTACTAACAGATGCAGAATCCAAATACACCATCATGGAGAAGCTGGTTTTAGCCCTCGTTCATGCATCAAGATGGCTGCGCCGCTATTTCCCAGGTCATCCCATCAACGTACTGAGCGATTACAAGCTAAACAATGTCCTATCAAAGCCAGAAGTTTCTGGGAGATTAGCAAAATGGGCAATTGAGCTGGGTGAGCACACCATCCATTACAAGACGCGCCCGGCGATTAAAGGACAAGTACTGGCTGATTTCATAGCAGAGGTACCAAAAGAAAAAAAATAGAAGAATGCAAAACTGAACAAGACCCGCAGCCATCAAATGACGAGAAGGCCATCTGGAACCTCTACACAGATGGGGCCTCAAACGAAGACGGCGTCGGCGCGGGGATACGCTTGGTCAGTCCAGAGGGAGCAGAATTCACTTACGCGATAAGGCTCGAATTCAAAGCCACCAACAATGAGGCTGAATATGAAGCATTCCTCGCTGGACTACGCATCGCGCACAAGCTGGGCGCCAAGCACATCTTCGCGCACGTCGATTCAATGTTGGTCGCCGGTCAGATCAGTGGGAAATATGAGGCAAAAGAGCCCTCAATGATTTTGTACCTCCAGCGCGCCAAGGAACTCATGGCTACCTTCCCCAGCTGCACCATCGACCACATCAAACGCAGTCAGAACAAGCCGGCGGACGCTCTAAGCAAAATGGCCTCCACAACCTTTAGCCATCTAGCAAAAGAGGTCCGAATCGAAACGCTGAGCGAACCGTCTGTGCCACCCAAGGAGGTCAACGTCATCCAAACGGGTGCTGACAGCTGGATGACTCCGATAACATCCTATCTGACCACCGGCGCCCTGCCAGAACAACGCGCCGAGGCCAGAAAGATACAGCACAAGGCCCTACAATACCAAATACAAGACGGAGTGCTCTATCGGAAGTCATACCTAGGGCCATTGCTGCGGTGCGTGGATGCAGCTGACGCGGACTATTTGGTGCGAGAAATACACGAAGGGATATGTGGGATACACCCGGGGCCACGCATGGTGGTCGCGAAGATTATGAACGCGGGATACTATTGGCCGGGCATGCACCTAGATGCCTTAAAAATCATCCGCAAATGCGACTCGTGCCAGCGCCACGCCCCCAACACCCTGCGTCCCAAGAACGAACTCATACCGGTGACTTCGGCATGGCCATTCCAGAAATGGGCGATTGATCTGGTGGGACCCTTCTCAATGACGACAGGCAAAAGGAAATTCCTAATAGTCGCCATTGACTACTTCACCAAATGGGTGGAAGCCAAGCCGCTTGCTGAAATCACGGCTAACCATGTGAAGAAGTTCATTTGGGAATTCATCATTTGCCGTTTCGGGCTGCCCATGTCAATCGTCACAGACAACGGGACTCAATTTGCGGACAAGGGGCTATTGAAATGGTACGCGGATTTGCACATCCAACCAATCTTCACCTCGGTCGCGCACCCACAAGGCAACGGCCAGGTTGAGCGTGCAAACCGCAGCATCGTGGAAGGCATCAAAGCCAGATTGGGAACAAAAGGTAAGGCTTGGGCAGAGGAACTACCGAGCGTGCTATGGGCTAATCGCACACTAACCAAAACGAGCACCGGTGAAACCCCGTTCAGCCTCACATATGGCTCTGAGGCCATGATACCCGCGGAGATTGGATGCCCATCCCCGAGAGTACTTTCCGCAACCACAACAGATAATGATCAAGAGCTGCGCACAAACCTTAACCTGGCAGAAATACGTCGCGATGACGCAGCAATAAGAGAGGCAAATTACAAGCAACAGCTCGAGCGCTACTACAATGCCAAAGTCAAAGCCCAAGCGTTCAAGGTCGGAGATTTTGTCTTAAGAAACAACGAGGCCAGCGGCGCCCTCCCCAAAGGAAAGTTAACCCCAACTTGGGAAGGACCATATCGCATCCAAGAAGTCCTTGGTAAAGGGGCCTACAAGCTATCAACGTTAGAAGACAAACCGGCTCCCCGAACATGGAACGCGGCGCAATTAAGAAAATGCTATATGTAACTGCAAACCAAAATGTAATGAAGGCCGTTGCGCCACTTAAATGAAATGAAAAATAGCAGTTCCTTTACTTTACATGTGCTCATACCCTAAAACTTAGAAATTGCATCGAGAAAATCTGCAATTTCCTTAAAATTGCGCGTTGCATGGTTAAGATGCAACGCGCACCGTAAACTTACAAATTGCATCGAGAAAATCTGCAATTTCCTTAAAATTGCGCGTTGCATGGTTAAGATGCAACGCGCACTCTAAACTTAGAAATTGCATCGAGAAAATCTGCAATTTCCTTAAAATTGCGCGTTGCATGGTTAAGATGCAACGCGCACTCTAAACTTAGAAATTGCATCGAGAAAATCTGCAATTTCCTTAAAATTGCGCGTTGCATGGTTAAGATGCAACGCGCACTCTAAACTTAGAAATTGCATCGAGAAAATCTGCAATTTCCTTAAAATTGCGCGTTGCATGGTTAAGATGCAACGCGCACTCTAAACTTAGAAATTGCATCGAGAAAATCTGCAATTTCCTTAAAATTGCGCGTTGCATGGTTAAGATGCAACGCGCACTCTAAACTTAGAAATTGCATCGAGAAAATCTGCAATTTCCTTAAAATTGCGCGTTGCATGGTTAAGATGCAACGCGCACTCTAAACTTAGAAATTGCATCGAGAAAATCTGCAATTTCCTTAAAATTGCGCGTTGCATGGTTAAGATGCAACGCGCACTCTAAACTTAGAAATTGCATCAAGAAAATCTGCAATTTCCTTAAAATTGCGCGTTGCATGGTTAAGATGCAACGCGCACTCTAAACTTAGAAATTGCATCGAGAAAATCTGCAATTTCCTTAAAATTGCGCGTTGCATGGTTAAGATGCAACACGCACTCTAAACTTAGAAATTGCATCGAGAAAATCTGCAATTTCCTTAAAATTGCGCGTTGCATGGTTAAGATGCAACGCGCACCCTAAACTTAGAAATTGCATCGAGAAAATCTGCAATTTCCTCAAAATTGCGCGTTGCACAGTTAAGATGCAACGCGCACCCTACACGTTGTATAGTTAAGATAGACACGCGTTTGCTTATACGCAGCATATCTACAATATAGTGTCGTAAATCGAACATACAACACTAAACGTGATATGCTCAAAATCCTATGTCTAACGAATTCCTGCGCAGACGCTCAGATAAAGATGTGACGCGCAGAGTAAAAGCTATGAAATAGTAACAAGACATATGAACACTAACACAAGGCAGGGATGAACTAAACTGCCATTAACAAAATAAATATGTTCAACAATACTTATAAGAGTAGAACAATTACATATTGTTTAAAACAGGTCAAAAGCGGAGCTACAAATACAACCACGATTAAACATAAAGACATAGTATTTAGCTTCACTTCTTGGACGTCGAAGATGTATCACTAAAATCATCGTCGTCTGACCCAGACAGGCTCAACCGCTCATCATCCTCCGCCTGCGTCTCAGCCGCCAGATCAATCGCCTTCAGCTTAGCATATTCATGACGCGTATGCACCAAGCCGGCCTTGTCAAATGATTCCTTGAGCTCAAAGCAGCTGGGACGGTCACGATGACCTACAACGAAGTCCACCAGCTCATACTTCAGCTCGTCAAATTCAGCGGCCTTCTTAGCAAACACAGCGTCCAAGTCTTGTTTATACAAGGGAAACTGATCCAACGGTTTCCCATCCTGTGCGTGCTGGTACCCTTCAATGAAGCCAGCCTTGCGACCCACAAGCTTTGCAGCTGCATTCACTGCGGCCACAGCCTGACGCGTCTGCGCGCAGTTCTTTACATGATGGGCAACCTGCGCGATACTCAAGAAACAAAATTAGTACACGCAAACATAAAATAGTGAGAAGACATAAATGCAAAAAGGAGGAACATACCTCAGGGACGCAACATCCAAGGACCCAGGCGCGATCTTCCTCTGCCACATCTTTCTCATTCTAGGCCTCCAACAACTGCCCCTCAAGCTCAAGAATTTTTCGGTGCAGGGACAAGTTTTCCTTGTCTAAACCGTCATGTCCCTCGCGCAAGTCGGCGATCAACTGGTCCTTCTCCTTAAAAAGCTCACGAGCCTCAATTAGTTTGTCTTTGTGCTGCTGCACCAGCCGCCGCTGCACATCCAACTCCTTACAAAACTCATCCCTCTGAGCCTCAATCTCGCTGATACGCTTCTTGGTCGCCTCCATCTTTGCATTATCTTTCGCGCAAGCAACCCTCCATTGCTTTTCTCTCTCAGAGATGTGCTCACGGAGTTTGTCACGCTCATCGCGAAACGTAACGGCGTCCCACTTAGCGCGCTTCAGCTCCGCATGCATGCGGTCACGCTCCTCCGTCACACGCTGCAAATCTTGATGAAATTTGTGACGATCATGTGCCATGGACCCCCACTCCCGCACTATCTCAGCAGAAGTGGATAACATGTTGGCCACACTTAAAATGTGGTCATCCATGAGGTCCCCGCGAGGACGCGTAGCCTGGTGCTCGCGCTCACCAGGAGGGATAGCATTCGCCAAAAATTGGCGACACTCCTCCACACCTAAGAAACGGGCGGCCGGCGTCAACGTCCAGTTAGGCACAAAAATGCCGCTAGACGACTCCCCGCCCCCAACCGGGTGCGCACCTGAAGAACTGGGATTCGGCTCTGTCGTCACCCGTTTTTCGTTCTCATCATCATCGTCAATAGTCATATCGACGCCATGGCCATATCCCTCGCTGACATCCGTCGGCGACACCCTTCCCTCATCACCCTCCGGATCATTCCGCGGAGGAGTAGGGAGTTGCACAGGCGATGGCGACCGCGGTGGTGTTGGCAAGCGCGGTGGCGTTGATCCCCGAATAGGGGAAGGCTGACGAAAAGGCGATGGCGGGTTCGCCAACGAAGAAGTGGCTAACACATTGTCCTGCACATCAGTATGCGCAGGCTCCTCAACCCGCTCATCAGGAGACGTCGGCCTGATGGGCCCAGTGTCAAACTCCTTGTTGATGGGAGCAGCAGTTACATCCTCGGGCGCAGTAGTGCCCAGCAACGAAGCTGCAAAAAACACAGGGCCATTAGCCAATAAGAAGGGAAAGGAAGGGGGAAAAAACTAGCAAACTCACCTAACAAATCTTCCTCCGCAGACTGGACAAGTGTGTCCAGCTTCACTCTCTTCTCAGCAGGTGACGTCAACTCCCCGCTAGCTCTTCTCTCTTTGCTTGACCGCCTAGATCGCTTTTTATGACGGGGCACGTCAACAGGAACAGATACACCCTCAGATGGCCCTGCGGTGACGGGTTTCGTCAACGCCGTGCCTTGAACTTCCTCAGTTAGTTTCACCACAGATTCCCCTTGAACGAATGCATCTGAAAGTTCAACGTAGCTTCGTTCAAAAGGCTGGTAATTTTCAAAGTATCTGTTAACCACTTCGTGGTTTAAAACAAAAAAATAGTCTTCACCTCTGGTCACATCCGCCCGCGGATTCGAGATGCGATGCACAAGGGGGTCTTCGTCAATGGTCTCCTCGCTGTCGTCATCTACGCGCGCAGGCGTCTGTGGCGCATCTTGCCTCCCTGTAGACGACGCAATTGGCGAAAGCAAAGACGAGTCAGAAGACTCATCACTAGATATCACAAGTAAGGGTAAGCCCATCCGCACAAACATGTTGACGGGCGAAGGATTCTCATAAGGTGGCGAGGACTCACCGGCTTCAGTAATGAGTAGCTGCGCAGTTGTAACCTCCCGCGACGCGTTATCCAATTTGGGACGGACGAGCGTATCCCAAGCTTTCTCCAAAATGTAAAGCTCATTGTCCGCCAGCTTCTCAAAAGCGAATCCCATGTTATCCCCGCCTAACAGCATGCTATAGAGGCACTCTACCTCTGTAAACAACAACGCATAAGAGATAAATAAATCAACAACACATTAAACCTCGCGCAGGCGCAGAAAAGAAAAAAAAAAACAATCAACTACTGACCTTTACCATCCTCAGTCAGGTGTGGATTGCGACCCTCCACATCATACTTTATGCTCATCCCTGCCATCACAAGACCGAGTTCAGGGATCTCGCATAAGTCAACAGGATGGCTGGTCAAGGTGTTAAACCACGCCTGATCCTTATACTGAATCAGCTCCATCTTACCCAATCCCTCCGCTGGGTCTAACCTACCTATCTCAATAGGAATAACTCCCTGATTGATCCAGAAAAATTTAGGTTTCCACTCCCGGAAACTCTTCACCCCGGCCCTAGCGCAGGCAGAGACCCCAGGGCGCGGCCTACACGAGAGCCAGCTCTCCACAAAGCTCAAACTATAAAACACCAGGAACATGTCCACCAACGGCTCGATCTTGTTGGCACGGCAGCAAAACTCGAAGAACATCAGCCTAGACATCAGACCAGGATGGATCTGGTTAATGTGCACGCCAACCGCACGAATAAACGTACCGAGAAACTGGGTAATCGGAACCCTGAAATTGCAATCTCGGAAGTAGCAAGCATATAATCCCACTTTCCCAACAGGGGGTTCCAGTATAGTTTTATCTGGAGCAGGAATCTCCACCCCATATGAGGACGGGAAACCAACTCCCTTCCTGAACTTCTTAAATTCCCCTTTACTCCAAACCGCCGTCACTTCCCCAGCATGGGGCGGTTTCTTCTTTGAACCGTCATCTCCCTTCTTCGATCCACGCTTCTTTTTGGGAATGTTGACAATGTGGTCCATGACTCAAAAACACGAAATATTGTCGGGAAGATAATGAAGAAATATAAAATCGCCAGAGAGAAAAGAACAGAGGATTTGGGAATAAGTTATGAGGAAAGTGAAAAGGTTAGAGGAGAGAGAGGGTTTAAATAGGAAGGCCACACGTGGAAGACACGTGGCCTGACGGTTTTTCGAAATTCAAAAAGCCCACCAACCAGTGGAGGACACGTCACAATGTAAAGGAGACAAAACGACCCGGGCCCACCACGTCTCTGACGATTGTACAACCGTCAGAGACTTTTCGGCTACCAGCCAGTCGCGTCACTCACGCGGACTGACAGAACTGATGTGCACATTAATTAGGGGGCGTCCACACCTACCCCACTTGCACAATACCGCGCAGGAGCTCCCCCCGCCTAACCAACGCGCAATTTTTAAGGATGGCCTACGTCACAAAACTGAGTCCAGCGTCTCGCATGCTACACAAACAACACACTCGACTAGGGGGACTTGAAGAGATAGGTACCCGCACACGCGCAGGAAAGAAACCCGCGCACACGTCAACACAGTAGTATGACGTGGCGTTCTGGAAGACGGCGCATGCAACCACAAGAAAGGACAAGTGTCACCCGACAGAAGCAGAGCCAGCAGCCAATCACAGGCCAGGACACCCTGCTCCATGATCACCTGCCAGTACGAGGTACAGAAAAGGACGAAAAGGACGACGCCAGGACACGTGGACCAATCAAGGGAAGACAGCGCAGAAAATGACAACGGCCATAATCGTACAAGACAGCTGCCATGCTCCTCACAGCCAATCACAGGCTACCTAAGCAGCCTATAAATACCTCCCTTCGTCACCAGAAGAAGGGATCGAAAACCAAGGGAAAGAATTCATATAGTAAGCTGTGAGAGATAGATTATAGTCGAAACTCTGTAATAATCGTATAACAGTGTCTTGTAACTTGTCTTGATAAATATAAGAAGCTCGTTCCTTTGCGTTGTTAGTTCATTATCATTGTTATATTCTGATTATTAGATTGGTGTTTCTTCAGGTTCTGATAAAATTTACATCAAATAGGCAGTTCTGAAACACAATAACAAAGCTCTGCCTTGGGCAAGGAGTCGGGAGATCGATCGACAATACGGCTCATTGTTCGATTTCTTCTTGTTCGAATTTTGCTTTCCATTTCAGGTTTGTTCTTCGACACTGATGTTCTGTTATGCTAATTATTGACTGATCGAGTTCTTGATTGCTCTAATGTTTTGATTGTTAGTTGTTTCTTGGTCGATCACGTATGCTGATTGCATTTGTGGTTATTGGATTTATCAAGGTAAACATTTGGCTTTTGTAGAGTTTGTTACAATAATAATATGTTTTAAATTATTCATGCAGTTTCAAACTATGCCTTTTGCGATTTTAATTGCAATGCTTTATTACGCTGTTAGTCTATGGTGTTTGATGGGTGAAACCGCTGATTACATCAAGTGCCTTGCTGCCAGGTATAGGTCAGTAAAACCGTTGTGGATTAAAATTAGTAAAGGTTGGCCATTTATTTTTTCTTTTTAAAATTAGCATGTGATTGCAGTGAACAGTTGGCTGCAATTTTTTTTATTTGGAGAATGCTGATGACTGTGAATACTAAACAAAAAACATTAGTGACTCATGAAAGGTTAATTTTCGGTTTCTTTAACAAAATAATTTATACTCATTTTCTTCAAGATTAGTTGTCCACAAGGGAAAAACAAATTTAAAATTTATAGTCATTGAAGTTTTATGCTGGCCATTTGTTTTAGTGTTGATTAAAAAAAAAGTTCTAGGATTATACAATTAAAGGGGCCTTGTGATAAGTGTAATTTTGGGTGCAATGGGAATCTTATTGTGGTTCAAAAGTTTTGAATCATATAACATAGGCTGTTCTCTGTTTCTCCATAGATCATGTTTGTACGGTTGAATTTTTAGCTAATGGGATTGGGTTCAATATACTTTAAAGTGTAGTTTTATAGGATACATCCTCCTAATCCATTTTCAATAGTTTATATTGTTATGAGCTTATTGTAATAATAGTGTGTTTTGTTGGTATTCAGAAGCAACATGTTGGGTCAAATTAGAGAATGATTTTATCAATTACAAGCAAGTACTCAGCCAAGTGCTCACACAGTGGGCTGAGCATCTAGGCAAGTGCTCACACAGTGGGCTGAGCACTTAGGCAAGTACTCACACATTTTAGTAGTTTTCCAAGCAAGTGGCGGCTTGCTTGGAGGACAAGGCTCAGGATCTATAAATATGACACTAGACACCATAGAAGAGTGTGCATTTGGAACCACCACCCCGGGGGAGCTCACCTGGGGTGGGTGATTATCTTGTCATTTGTTTATTACATTCAATGAAAGTTCGCTTTGTTCAATCTAATATCTATCTATCTTTCTTATATTAGTTGTTTGTTCTTGGCTCAAATTCACCCGTCTCTATTTTTATATCAATTCAAGGCTTAAACAAGATCATTTGGGAATATCAATTGGTATCAGAGCCACGGTTGGCTCGTTTGAGGCTTGTTTTGATTGGATCTTCAACCGAAACCCACCGGAGACGTAAAACATTTGCTGAATATGGGGTTTAAATGAATTTTCAGTTCATGTGTGGATGAATTCTGCGCACTTATGCTTGAATGTTGAGTACTTGTTTCATATGTTGAGTACTTATTTTATATCTTGAGTACTTGTTTCATATCTTGAATGTTGAGTACTTGTTCGTGTATGAATTTTGAGCACTTATATGAAGAAATAAGATGGCGGCTGATGAGCATTTGTGACTCCTAGGGTTTACAATGATTGGATAATGATTATTCTTTTTGGGAGTTGTGCATGATTGTCTTATTCTAGCAGAGCTGTACGGATGCTACATACTTGTGTGTGTCATCCCTGAGCACTTAGTCAAGTACTCAGCCAAGTGCTCACACAGTGGGCTGAGCACTTAGACTAAGTACTCAGCCAAGTGCTCACACAGTGGGCTGAGCACTTAGGCAAGTACTCAGCCAAGTGCTCACACAGTAGGCTGAGCACTTAGACTATGAAGCTGTTTACACTACTTCAATCATTCGGAGGTTTGAACCTTTATCTCATGCCAATTATAGTAGAGATGATCAATCGAGCGTAAAGCTTACATGGAGTGGAAGTTGCTGGTTGAGTTTTAGTCTCGAATTAGTTAGGAGGGTCTATATTTGCGGGGGAAAACAACAATGAAAGATTTTGGGTGCTTAGCCGATTTGTGAAGATTCGAAGACAGTGTCAGATATACTTTTTTGAGGATCATATGAAGAATTGATAGCATCATTCTCGGGGGAATATTGTTGGGTCAAATTAGAGAATGATGTTATCAATTACAAGCAAGTACTCAGCCAAGTGCTCACACAGTGAGCTGAGCACTTAGGCAAGTACGCAGCCAAGTGCTCACCTGAGCACTTAGTCAAGTACTCAGCTAAGTGCTCACACAGTGGAACCATAGAAGAGTGTGCATTTGGAACCTCCACCCCGGGGGAGCTCACCCGGGGTGGGTGATTATCTTGTCATTTGTTTATTACATTCAATGAAAGTTCGCTTTGTTCAATCTAATATCTATCTATCTTTCTTATATTAGTTGTTTGTTCTTGGCTCAAATTCACCCGTCTCTATTTTTATATCAATTCAAGGCTTAAACAAGATCATTTGGGAATATCAATTGGTATCAGAGCCACGGTTGGCTCGTTTGAGGCTTGTTTTGATTGGATCTTCAACCGAAACCCACCGGAGACGTAAAACAGTTGCTGAATATGGGGTTTAAATGAATTTTCAGTTCATGTGTGGATGAATTCTGCGCACTTATGCTTGAATGTTGAGTACTTGTTTCATATGTTGAGTACTTATTTCATATCCTGAGTACTTGTTTCATATCTTGAATGTTGAGTACTTGTTCGTGTATGAATTTTGAGCACTTATATGAAGAAATAAGATGGCGGCTGATGAGCATTTGTGACTCCTAGGGTTTACAATGATTGGATAATGATTATTCTTTTTGGGAGTTGTGCATGATTGTCTTATTCTAGCAGAGCTGTACGGATGCTACATACTTGTGTGTGTCATCCCTGAGCACTTAGTCAAGTACTCAGCCAAGTGCTCACACAGTGGGCTGAGCACTTAGGCAAGTAGTCAGCCAAGTGCTCACATAGTGGGCTGAGCACTTAGACTAAGTACTCAGCCAAGTGCTCACACAGTGGGCTGAGCACTTAGGCAAGTACTCAGCCAAGTGCTCACACAGTAGGCTGAGCACTTAGACTATGAAGCTGTTTACACTACTTCAATCATTCGGAGGTTTGAACCTTTATCTCATGCCAATTATAGTAGAGATGATCAATCGAGCGTAAAGCTTACACGGAGTGGAAGTTGCTGGTTGAGTTTTAGTCTCGAATTAGTTAGGAGGGTCTATATTTGCGGGGGAAAACAACAATGAAAGATTTTGGGTGCTTAGCCGATTTGTGAAGATTCGAAGACAGTGTCAGATATACTTTTTTGAGGATCATATGAAGAATTGATAGCATCATTCTCGGGGGAATATTGTTGGGTCAAATTAGAGAATGATGTTATCAATTACAAGCAAGTACTCAGCCAAGTGCTCACACAGTGAGCTGAGCACTTAGGCAAGTACGCAGCCAAGTGCTCACCTGAGCACTTAGTCAAGTACTCAGCTAAGTGCTCACACAGTGGGCTGAGCACTTAGGCAAGTACTCAGCCAAGTGCTCACCTGAGCACTTAGTCAAGTACTCTGCTAAGTGCTCACACAGTGGGCTGAGCACTTAGGCAAGTACTTAGCCAAGAGCTCACCTGAGCACTTAGTCAAGTACTCAGCCAAGTACTCACACATTTTAGTAGTTTTCCAAGCAAGTGGCGGCTTGCTTGGAGGACAAGGCTCAGGATCTATAAATAGGACACTAGACACCATAGAAGAGTGTGCATTTGGAGCCACCACCCCGGGGGAGCTCACCCGGGGTGGGTGATTATCTTGTCATTATTTTATTACATTCAAGGAAAGTTCTCTTTGTTCAATCCAATATCTATCTATCTTTCTTATATTAGTTGTTTGTTCTTGGCTCAAATTCACCCGTCTCTATTTTTATATCAATTCAAGGCTTAAACAAGATCATTTGGGAATATCACAACATACACACAATAATGGATTTAATAGTTTTTGATTGTTGTGATGATTACAAATACATTGTTGTGTTCATCGATCTGATTACGACCTTCATGTTTGTAATCTTAATATAACACTCATTAAAAAAATGGAATAAACATGTTGTTTGTTGGATGAAGTACTTAAAATGAATGGCTCATTCTCAGTGTGTGGGTTGCCAGAAGACAACCTGGTTATGCATTTTTGGTGGATGATGATCATAGGGATGCCTTAAGACGCCATTAATTCATGAAGATTTTAATTTTAATCGGGTCAATGGGTCGAAACAAAACACAAAGGGTATGTAACTATTATCAAGTTTTCATATTATTCAAATAAATATTCACGGGTACATTTATATGGTAGAATAAAAGTGTTTTGTTTTCACCTACACCCTCTTTACTTATATATTACTTTGTTTGTAGCTTTTAGGTCAAAGAAGCTCTATTTTACGGATCAAATGAAGTCATGCCCAAACTAGCCAAAGATTGGTCGGGGTCGCATCAGTCTTAGACATTCAAGCTGGGTAAGTTTCTTAACTGAGCAAAGATAATAACCAACGAGTTAGTTTGTGCGGAATTAAAAATTTATTTCAAAGGCTTAATATTTCAGCTAATAACCATTTAATCTTATCCGGTTGTTCGCAATCAAATGATAGCTGGGTAAGTTTCTTAAAGGGTATGTTATTGACATAGTTTTCTATGTATTATTGTATTATAATAACCTTTTAATCTTATCCAGCTGTTCGCATTCAAATGAAAGTTTGGTTGTTTATCTTCAAGAAAGGTTCTATCAATGCATCAAAGAGATTGAAAAAGAAGTAAAAAATATACAAAGAAAACACTTGCTCCATGTTTACTTGCTTAACTAATTTGTGCTTCTGGTCTATTTCACACTTTTAACTTTTACCTCTTTTAGTTTTTTATTTTAACTTTCAGTTTTGTTGTATATCGTTCATGGTAAAGACTACATACAATGGAAGCCAATGGAAATTATCTGATTGTTTTGTTGATAATTTCCAGAGGTGAAGCTAATCTATCTTCTTGCAGTTGCATTTTTGGAAATTATACAATTAAGTCGCACGGTTGGCACCCTTAAGGAAAAATTGGAGTTAAGAGGTAAGAACATGTTTTAATTTTTTAATATGAAAAATACTGCATCTAAAGCTCAAAAGTAAACATGGACTTTTGGACGACAAGGTGTATGTTATTAACTAGAAGTTTGATAAGTATGTTGATGTTTAAGAGGCATGTTGGTAACTTACTGATCATTTCAATGCAGAACTAATTGATAAATATAATCCAAGCACGATAATTTTGAGATATGATCATCCAATTATTCTCAACTCGAGCTCAAAATGGAATACAACAATACTGAAGATACAGTGGTTGAAATATTGTCTTCAGGTTTTATAAAAACGGGTCGATTTGGGCTGGAATTTAGTGATACGAATCAAATGAGTAAAAAAGAAAAGCTATCAAGAAGACCGGACAAGTAGGTTAGGTGGGTTAAACGGAAAAGTTATTACGTTTATGTTGTGTAGCTTGGTTATTTACCAGGATAGGAGCCAACCTTGAAGTGTAATTTTGTAAATCATAATATTCTTTATTATGTAGGGTGCCAAAGTATATACTATACTGTCAATTGTCAATTATATCAACTATTCAAGAGGCAGGGACAAACTGAGGATGAAAAAAAAATTCTTTTACAACAATTTCATCTCAGTTGACCAAACTACTTGACACTTTGCATAAAACTCATGTCACCATGATGAACACAAATGCCACACACAACACAACCCAACAACTACGAGAAAATAAAATAAATGCACCCGCAGCAACGCGCGGACATCCTCACTAGTATCAAGAAAGCAAGAGAAAGAACCTTATGTATCTATTGCCTTGGCTAATTTCCCAAGTTTGACTGGCCACACTTACATAGGTGATATTCATATACTGTATCACGAAAGCAAGACGAAACCTAATGTATCGATAGGCTAGCTTGGCCAATTTCGTAAGTATAACCAACGTATAAACAATCCACCACATATAAATTTCATCTCGTGATGTGGAGCCCACATATATGTAGATAAACTTATACGTGGGCCCCACATCAGGGGATGAAGCATAGCCAACGAAGATAAGTATCTAGTCTCCCCCTTTCCGGTCCCTTTTACATAATCTACCAGTCAACTTGAAAAACCCACTGATTACTGTATCAAAATTACAAAGCAATATCGTGTTCAACTTAAAGAGTTTTTAAGCTGCATTATGTACAAGTAGCTACACCTATTTGTTTCCTCAGGTCCCCCCAAAGAAACATTAAAAATAATAATAAACATATAAATAATCAAATTACTACTAGCATGATGATGGTTCTAAAAGAATCAAATATGGAAGGAACCAGCAAATGTACCCTGAATAATGAAAATTGATGACCATATAAAGGTAGGGAAGAGAAGCGGGAAGAGAGTTGTTTTTTTTTTTTTTTGAAAGGCAAATTTCATTAAAAACGGGCGGCGATTAAACTCCAAGGAAATTAAACGACCACGCCAAACTATACAAAATCGAAATTACACCATTTATATCAATCTATAGAGTCCAATCTACATCAACTTCTAAACCAAAGAAATCTCAAAGCTTTGTATCCGCCACCACCTCCGTCACCATATGTCTTTTATCTTTAAAAACCTTTTCGTTTCGAGCTTTCCAAATTCGCCAACATGTAATAATTGCAACACCTTTCATCGCCTCACCTTTGGTTTTCGAATAATTGAAAAACTTGTGCACTTCCAACACATCCTTTGTCTCAAAAAGGTATACCGGAGGCAAACCACACCATCTCGCAATACCAAACCAAACTCCCATGGAGAAAGCACACCGGTAAAAATATGGTCTGCCGACTCTTCTTGGTCTTCGCATAGAATGCACCTAGCATCCTCCACCGCAATATTCCTTCTTTGAAGCGCCAATTTAGTAGGAATACGATTTAATACCGCGCGTAACATAAAAATATTATATTTTTTCGGAACCCATGAACACCATTCAAAAGCCGGCTGATTATCATTGTCTTGCTCGTTAATAATCCACTTTTTAATCATAGAAACGAAGAAGCCACCATCAGAGCTTTGCATCCATCTCCAATGATCGTGGGAGTCTACCAAATTACAAGCCCCCACCATTCTTTGACATTCAACCAATTCTTGTGCCTCCTGACCTCCTTCCGGATAGCGGCTCCAATCCCAGCTTAACATCGTATGATCTCCGTCGTTAATCACCCGGTCTCTCACTTTACACCACTTATCTTTCTCAAGCCTAAACAAAGCTAGAAAATATTCCTTCAATGACTCATCACCAACCCAATTATCTACCCAAAAGCGAATACAAGTACCATTGCCTACCACCCCTTTAATCATAGAGTTGAAATCGGCATCCTCAACCTTTATTTTAAATCCGAATGAAACGATCTTCGACCAAGTACCCGCCATCCGATTATTACATTTAATCATATCCCACTTTCTTCTAGAACCGTGTATAACGTCAATAACCTTCCTCCACATAGCTTCTACTTCGTTTCGATATCTCCACAGCCACTTTAACAATAAAGCTTTATTCGACCACTCTAGTCTAGATAAACCAAGCCCCCCCTTTCTTTTCGAACCGGTAACCACGTCCCGTCCCATCCCATCCAATGAATCTTGTTCCTAACTTCCCCGCTTCCCCAAAGGAATTTCTTAACCAATCTTTCAAGTTTTTGAATAACACAAACCGACGCTTTATATAAAGAAAAATAATAAGTGGGGAGAGCTTCTAGAACCGACTTGATTAATGTGACACGACCCCCAATGGAAATCGAAGTCGCCTTCCATTTAGATAATCTATTCATGAACACCTTGACCACCGCCTCCCAACTATTAATTAAGTGATATAATTGATATAGCATTTGATTGTTGTTTGAATGGGCATTAATTAAGTGACTTCACTGCTATAATTAAGTGGCTTAATTATGTGTTTGAATGGGTATTAATTAAGTGACTTCACATTTTTTTTAACGGCAAACGACTTTATATATATATATATATATATATATAGTGTAAGTATCTATAGAAAACCTATCTTATATGGAAAACCATGAAAACTCCACATGTGGTTGAGGATGTGCCACACCATCCAAAGAAAAATTCATTTTATAATATTTTCAAGGGTACTAAAGTAATTTTCTCCCCTTGTCACCTCATCCCATCTTTTCCTCTGGTACAAAGTACCATCACAACTTATCCTTCCCTACATAAATACACCATTCCCTCACATTCCCCCAATTTTCATCTAAATCTCTCAAAAACTTCATCTTCTTCTCAGCCTAAAATGGATTTAAAACTTCATCTTCTTTTCACCCCATTTTCATCTGAACTATAGGGAGAGAAAGATTTAGAGAGAGTGTGTTTCAGAATAGAGAGAAAACAGAGAGAGAAGGAGACCAGAGAAAAGAAGGGGAGCCACCGGTCATGGCCTCTGGTCGGCCACTCCCTACTCCGATGACAAGGATAACGGAAGACGATGGAGTCAGATCTGACCTCCGGTGGGTTTTGCCATGTCTCTGATGAAAGGAGGTAAGTCCAATAATCACCATCCTTTTTCAGATTTGAATAATTAAGAGTTGAATGATTGTGGGTTACTGTGGTGCTAGTGACAGTATTGATGATGGTTGGGTCTTGGGATCTGATGGTGGATGATGACAGGTATGGTTGAAGTTAGTTATGGTGATGTTACAGTGAAGGGTTACGGTGGCTGTGATAATGGTGCTTATTCGAGTTTGAAGTTTTTGTGTCTTTTACTTTTTTTTTTCACGTTTTGAGTAGTGTTTTTTGTATATGCATCTATATTTTATCGTGATTTTTAAACATTTTTATGTTTTTTAATTATAATGTCTTTTGTGTTTTGGATATATGGATGTCCATTTAAAGTTAATGGTGAATGTATGGAAGGTAATTATAATGTCTTTTATGTTTTGGATATATGCACTCCATGTGTTTGATGAAATGCTTGACTGGGTTAACATGTGTTACTTCTGTTAATATGTTAGATGATGAGTTGGTCACACCGGTTAACATCTTATTTATTGTTTGCAGTTGATAACGAAGACCCCCCACGGTTATCATATGTTAACATACGAAGTCCAAGGAAGCCGAGAAAAATATATAGAAATAATTTTGAATAACGTTTTCTTTTTGCTACTCAATGTATAGAATTCTAGATTTATTTTGTTAAAGTGGTCAATAGTTTGTAATGATACTTTGTAATAGCATGTGTTAATAGTTTGTATGCTTTATTTCTCAGTAAACTTATGAAGTGAAAACGATAGTGGATGAAATGTCTGAGTAGGTTAACATGTGTTACTTCTGTTAGTGGATATATGGATGTCTTTTTAAAGTTAGTGGTGAAGGTATTGAAGGTAATTATAATGTCTTTTGTGTTTTGGATATATGCACTGCATGTGTTTGATGAAATGTGTGAGTAGGTTAACATGTGTTACTTCTGTTAGTATGTTAGATGATGAGTTGGTCACACCGTTTAACATCTCATCTATTTTTTGCAGTTGATAACGAAGGCCCCCCATGGTTAACATATGTTAAGATACGAAGTCCAAAGATGCCGAGAAAAATATGTTGAAAAACTTTTGAATAATGTTTTCTTTTTGGTAGTCAATGTATAGAATTACTAGATTTATTTTGTTAAAGTGGTCAATAGTTTGTAATCATACTTTGTAATAACATGTGTTAATTATTTATATGCTTTATTTCTCAATATACTTTGTAATACAACTTTAACAAATGTTACCTCACTAACACATGTTACCCTTTTTTATAGTGTTTGACATTCTTGTTGAAACATGAGTATATTGGGGCAACCGTTTAACTTTATCAAATCAGATAACACATGTTACCCCTTTATGACCAACTAACACATGTTACCCTTCCATGCAGTTCATTTGAATGTCCTGGGTAGGTTTGTCTCTTTGTTCAATAGTTTGTAATGATACTTTTTTATAATAACGTGTGTTAATAGTTTGTATGTTTTACTTCTTAGTAAACTTATGAAGTGAAAACTATAGGGGTAAGCAAGAAAAAAAAATGCTGACAATAAATACAAGTTATTTTGTAAAGTAGTCAGTAGTTTGTAATGATACTTTGTAATAACGTGTGTTAATAGTTTTTATGCTTTATTTCTCAGTAAACTTATGAAGTGAAAACTATAGTGGTAAGCAAGACAAAAAAGGCTAACAATAGATACAAGTTTAACATATATTACCAAATAACACATGTTAATCTCTCATGCAACATTAACACATGTTACCCTTCTATGCAGTTCATTTAAATGTCGTGGGTAGGTTTTTCTCTTGTAATAAAGCATGCAAACTATTTAATGTCAACCCTTTTTTAATGATACTTTCTAATAAAGCATGCAATAAGGCATGCAAACTATTTAATGTCAGCCCTTTTTTTGTCTTGCTTACCACTATAGTTTTCACTTCTTAAGTTTACTAGGAAATAAAAAGCATACAAACTATTAACACACGTTATTACAAACTATCATTACAAACTATTGAAAAAAGAGATAAAGCTACCCAGGAATTCAAATGAACTACATGGAAGGGTTAACATGTGTTATTTGGTAACATTTTATTAAACTTGTATTTAATGTTAGACCTTTTTTTTGTCTTGCTTACCACTATAGTTTTTACTTCATAAGTTTACTAAGAAATAAGGCATACAAACTATTAACACATGTTATTACAAAGTATCATTACAAACTATTGAACAAGAGATAAACCTATTCAATAGTTTTGTAATGATACTTTGCAATAACGTGTGTTAATAGTTTGTATGCTTTATTTCTCAGTAAACTGATGAAGTGAAAACTATAGTGGTAAGCAAGACAAGAAAAAGGGTTGACAATAAATACAAGTTTAACAGTCTATAGTGGTAAGCAAGACATGTCTTTTCTTTGGTTGACACATGGTATAACACGTGTTAGGTTACAGACCTAACTGACAAACAGTTATGCACTCTTTCTAGCCGGATCTGTAGGATGGGGTTAACACATGTAGATTATTTATCCCCTTTTTATCTTTTTATATGTTTGTAGCTTTTGAATTTTTAGGGTAAGTTTTAAAATTAAACCATGTTTTACGGATAACAAATTTTACTCAAACACCACATGTTACCTTTCTACTCTTGATCAGAAATAAACACATAAGTAATAATACACGACAAACACTTAAACGGATGTTAATAATACACGACAAATAGTTAAACATTGCATACTTACTACTAACTACCATCACATGTGGCCAACATGCCACCAAAAGAATACAAGTATACTAGTTGACAACATAAGGCGTGTTAATATTGGTTACAAACATAATCCATTATAAATAGGTTGCACCCTTGTATCCAAAAACATAAAAACCATAGCGCGTGTACCTCTGTCCTTGTTTGAGGTACACCCCACAGTCGTCAACGTTGTTACGTGTTGCCCAATCAATCATCTCCCTTTGTATCCTTAAGCCATTGATTATTTCAGCCTTCGGGTGCTTGACTTCATGTAGATACTTCACTAGCATATCCTTCTGGTAAATAAATTAACACATGTTAGGAAGAAATTAACACATGATAACCAGCAACTAACACTTGTTAATCAGAAAATAGCAACATGTGTTGAATAAAAATGCACTTTATTAACCAACTTATAATCTTGTATGGGGTGTCTTCCTCAAAGTACATGTCGTTGTCCGCAATCAGAACCCCCGTACCTAGGTAACATGTATTACAACATTAACATATGTTAAAGACACATAGTAAGGCTGCAGAGGAAACTCAATCATACCTTTCTTGCTAGTTGGTCCAGCCATATCTGCACATGCTAACCTTTTTCCTATAACACATGTTATTATAGTTAGACAAACAGTCTATAAAAATGGTCAATCTTAACAAAATGATAACACATGTTAAAGCCAAGTAGTGGTGATGTGGGGGATAGTTAAGCTTACCCTTATTCCCAGATGTTCCAGGCATCTGCGCTGAATATATGTCTGTAACACAAGTTATTATAGGCAGTCAAAATCCATTATAAATATTATTTGAAGAAATCACTAAAACGTGTTAATATTTGGTACTTGGCTTCTTCACTATTAACATGCATATGTGTTGAATAAAAGACTACACTTTTATCCATCAATCACATGTGATCTATCAACCTCATGTCCACAATCCAATAACAATCTAACATAAACAAAATAATAATAAAAAATTATAAAGGTTAACATAAGTTTTTTTTTTTTCATTCAGGCATTTGATCAAACACTTGGTATGCAAGCAAAACTATCCCCAAAACTGTTTAACATGGCAAACTAACATACACAATCCATTTCTTATTCAGCAAACAAACCCACTTAAAGCTGAATAAATGAAACAAAAACCTATATGAACTTACAATGGGAGAGAGAAACACAGAGAAAGAAAAAGACTTTAGAGAGAGAGAGAGTTAGGTGAAGAGAGAGAGGGGTCGAACCGGTCGTCTTCTACAGCACATCCATCTTCTCCGGCCACACCTCTAACCACCCGGAAACCAACCATTTCAATACCCATTTCTGGTCATCCTGTTCGCCATACCTTTTTCTCTCTCGGTACCTGGCTCCGCGACCAGACCCAGTCAAAGAAGAAGATATAATAGGTGTTGGGGTGTGATGTAATGGGTGTTGGGGTGTGATGTAGTGGGTGTTGCATGTTTCTTTAAAGAAGAATAAAGAAGAAACATGGTGCTTTGTTACAGTGTGTTTTACAAGAAGAAAGAAGAGATAAAGATGAGAGAGGAGAGAGGAGAGAGATTCTTGTGGTTTTAAAAGAGGAAAGAGGAGATATGTCATCATCTTGGGATATGGATTCTGACAAGAAAGAAGGAGAGAGGTGAACCATGCAACTTTACTAAGTTACCCTTATGTGTACTATTTCCATTTTAATAATATTATTTGAAACCAAAAAGTCACCCCAATTGATCTCCACCATTGATCCAATCAAATGGATGGCTAGGATTGGGTTTCCATGGTTTACTAAATAACTAGAGTTTCCTCTATATCCATTCCCTATATATATATATATATATATATATATATATATATATATATGTTGGATATATAGTATGTCCGATATAATTAAAAGTCGAGGTCAATGTAACCCGACCCGGTACGATCCGAAGAGTTACACGTTGGTACACGAATCAGATAAGTTCATGTGGGTGGATTATTATTTATGAAATAATAATATTTTAGACTTGAGGGACTTGATATTAATTAGATTAATATTAAGGAATATTATGATATTTAACAAGGGCGCTTAGTGTAAGTTATTGTTTTATAAAAGAAGGGTTAAGGGGTAAACCCTAATAACACCTTTTAACACAAAACAACTCCTTCCTCCCCAAGAAAAGAGGTTTTGGCCGCCACCCAAGAAGGGCCGCCGCCCTTGGCTGCCGCAAACCACCACCATACGCCGCCATCATCCTTGCAAAGTGTTGCTCCTGGTTGGTTCGTACTCGGTGTGAACTTCCTACTAGCGAGGATTCGTTGTAACCCGTGTGTTACAATTCCGGTGTAGTCGTCAAAGGTTGATTACTAAACCCTCTATGGTTGTTTCTTATTTATTTGTTTATACGCGTTTAACTGAGATTGGGAATATTTTGTTAATTGGATTAATAAAATTACATATATATATTTATATATAAATCGACCTATATATATTGTATATATAATCCGGTTTTGTTAAATATATAAACCGCTTCCGCTTCGTATACGATACCATGATTCCCAACAGTGGTATCAGAGCCACGGTTACGCGCGTATAGATGGTAAAGTTATAATTTTGATCTATGTTTTATTTGTCAAAAAAAAAATTATTATTTTTTGACAAAAGATCAAAAGCTTTTTGTTGTTCATGAATTGTGATGTGAATCGAGCCCTAGGTATTTTGACCCTTGTCATGGTTGTGTTTGTGATGCTTTATTTTTTTTATTGATTTGTATTTTTATTACAGATATCGGATCCGGTGTAATAGATAGGATTAGAATAGATTTGTTTTATTTGTATTTCAAATTTATTTGTAATCCTACAAGTACAAGATCAAGACGAAGATAAAAGGCGAACAGGTTCCATGAAGATAGAGATCTCGGGTCAAGTGGGAGCTATATCAAAATAGTTTTGAAACCCCTTTTGACTAGTTCGTTTCGTTTCTGGCTAAAACGAAACGGGCGACCTATTAGGGGCTTGATTCGTTTAATTTTATTATTATGTTTTGTGGTTGTGTTTTATTTATTGTAAATAATTTAGATAACCCAAAATAAATAAACTTTTCACAATCATGGCAACGGTTTTATTAAAACAAGTTTTATAAAAACCGAAAAGCATATTTAATAAAAGGAGTTTTATTAATATTAAAACAAGTCCATTCGCGATAATACGACCAACATAGTTTAAATAGGGTATTTAAAACTATACCGTGTCGAGTGTTGAAAGGAGTTTCAATTATCACGAACAATATAAAATTGGATTTTATAAACTATTGTGTGACTCACATCATGCTAACGAGTCGTTCAATATATTTTTGGTAAATATTAAAATTAAATCTCAATTTTAAATTGATGTTTTATGCCACTCTTAACGAGTTACACCTTCGTTTTAAATCGAACCCAAATGTTAGTGCTGACCCTGCATCTGGGCGTTGATCATGAGTGAAGGTAATCATCGCGTTTCCAGTGTAACATAGGCCGGTGTTACAGTTAATAGTAAAGGACCAAACATCGCTTGTTTGACAAGTGGGCATTGTTGGGGTTAAACATACATCGCTTTTAGCGATAACCCCAAATGGAGAGTTGTGTAGTGGACACAATTAACAATCGTTGTTTACCTACCTAATCGTAACAGTGGACAGTGCTAAGCCAGTTCACTGTGTATTGATGAATCGGGGTCTCATCCTAATTAATTTTGCTTTTGGGTCATAAGATAAATTAGGATATTTAAAACATAAAATACTAATAAATTAGATTTTGAACTTTGTATATGTCAACTGAAAACAATTGCGCCTCCCAATTCTCTCTCAAGTCCATCTTAGAGAAGGACAAACTTAACAACTCCAACTTCATGGACTGGCACCGCAACATGAAAATTGTTCTTAAGGCGGAGAACAAGTTGTATGTTCTAGAAATGCCATTTAGCACTCATATGCTAAAAATGAAGGCATATGTTGATCACTTGGCTCGTCTGGAATCCCCCTTGAGCGATAAGTTAGCTGGGGATATTATCCTAAACTCATTCCCCAAGTCATATGACCAGTTCATTATGAACTACAATATGAACGGGATGGAAAAGACACTTGCAGAACTGCATTAGATGCTCAAAACTGGTGAGGTGAACATACCTAGCAAGACTGCACCAGTGCTAGTGATCAAGGAGGGTCAAGTTAAGAAACCTAACACCAAGAAAATGGGCAATCAGGGCAAAGGCAAATCTGTTGCCAATAAGAAACCTCGGAAAGATGCCAAGTGTTTTCATTGTGATGAAGCTGGGCATTGGAAGAGGAACTGTGCTAAGTATTTAGCTGAGCTGAAGCAAGCTAAGGCTTCAGGAGGAAAGTCCTCAAGTATATATGTTATTGAAATCTGTAACACCCCAACCGATGGCGGAAACATCGGGGTGCCACGTATTGATGATTGTTTCAGTAGCACATGGTATAATATAAATTTTAAATAATTTATTCAAACATAATATCCAAATATAAAATGATGTCTAGGAATTCAATACATGATATTAAATAACAAAACTTCAATAAACTTCAAATAAAACTTCATGTTAAATCCTCATGCTAACTCAAGCCTCAGCTTCATTGTTACCTGAAACATGTTAATTTTGAAAGTATTTTGGGTCAACAATAGTTGGTGAGAATTACATAGGTTTTTGATAATAAAATGAATAAAAATGTTGTGCAATTCATGTGTCATGTCAATCTAGCCCATATGTGAGAACATACTAGAAATAAATCGAGTGCATAATCAACCCTGATGACTGTTATAATATGATACATACCATACGCTCATGGTCCAATTGAATATGTTATGCGATAACAAACACCCACGCAACCTTTGTAGGAGGTACGTATCCGGGTGGGATTGTCAGTCCAATAGATCTATCAATGTATACCGTCGGCTTGTACGGAGTTAATGATTATGCTAGAATGGTGCTTACTCTAATCATGCTCAAGACATAATGCAACATAGAAAACACATAGACACATTGATGATTGAATTGCAATGATAATGTTATAACATGTTTCACCCCAAAAATGGTGATAAATAAAAGGGGCTATGTAAAACTCACCTTAGCAAATGTTAAACTTGTTGAAAAGATGAAATAATAGTGTTGCCCAAAATGATTCCAATTATCACCTTATAATAAGGTAATATATAATAAGTCTAAGTCTAATTAACTTATAAGTGTATCCTAGGGTTTCGATTTGGGGATATCCAATTGTTGGATTTAAATTAAAATGTTAATTAATAAAGGAAAATTTGATAATTAATAAAAGAAAGTCTTTTTATAAAATTTGAATTTTGAATGTACACATTAAAGTGTTTGAAGTATAAAAATAATTTTTATAAAATTATTTCATTTAAAATAGATTTTTAAATCTATTTATTACAAATTTGCCAATAATTAACTTTAATATTAAAAAATACTAAAATTAAAGAATTTCCATTTTAAAAATCATATTTCTGTTCTAAATATTTAAAAATAAATTGTATAAAATTTTGGTGCAAAAATAATGAAAATTGAATTTATTATGATTTAATTATGATTAAATCTAACAAAAATTGATTAAAAATATAAAATAATTGATTTTTCTGAATTAAAATTTATTTCAGTAAAGTTTAACTTTATAAAAAGTCAGGATAATTTTTGGAGAATTTAATAAAATTGTTTTGATATTTTAATGGATTTTTATAAATATAATAGTATAAAATTGAATTAATTATTATAAATATTAAATAAATGAATTTTTGAAAAAACAAAAATTGTAAATAAAACTTTTAACTAAGATTTAATAAATATAATTTTTTTTAGAATTTATAAAACAGTTTTAATATTTAAAAACGAATTTATAAGTTTAAAATGTTTAATATATATAATAAAGCTTTGTTTGTTTAAAAAGAAAAGAAATCAAAAAAAAAAAATGTGGCCGTAGCCGGACTCGAACCCGGGTGCACGGGGTGACAGACCATGGTCACAACCACTTGGCCTAGGCCAGTGGTTGTGATAATCCCCGGTTAACATTAAATAAATACGCTATATGTTTCTGAGTTTATCCCCAAATTATTAACACGAACCCTAGCTTTTACAATCAAACAAATCAGACAATATAAACCCGATTAAAGTTGGGGCTTTTGTTGTTTGATTGCCGACTAATAAAACCCACAAAAAAAGTAGAACTCACAGTGTTGTATTGTGCTCGTTTGCCCGGTCAAAGCCAAAGTCAAACAGCGTGTAGAAGGATAATTATTTAGAGTGTTTCAGAAACAATTGGAGGTTGAGAGAGAGATGTGAGCGAGTTGTGAAGGTTCGTAGAGGGTCTATTTATACTGAGGATTAGTGGGTTTGGTTAATTGGAAAGTTGACCACGATTTATTGTCATACGCGTATAGATTCAAAATTAGTCAACGATTAGTGTTAATTGACGTGTAATACAGATCATACAAGGCCGGTAATCGTATAAGTTTGCCAATTATAGATCAATCAAGCATTGATCTTGATTGATAATCAGACGCGTCCAAGGCAGTTGACTTTCACGAGTCAATTTGCAGATTTAAAAGCGCGTATATAATTAAATAGTGTCCGGGTTTATTCCAAGTTGGTAGTCAGCCCAGTTGGTTAAGTGTGTGGTGTTGGTTTGGACCGGTCTTGGCGCGGGTTCGAATCCCGGCCAAGACATTTATTTTTTTTACATGATTAATCACACACAAACACATATATATCTATATATATATATATATAGTATTAGGGTTCCACAAACGCGACAAAAATAATAAATGCGAATATATAAGATGAAACTTGACGTTTTTATTAATGACGAACGTGTAACGTACAAGTTTAAATGCGTAATGTTACAGTCTCCCCTACTTTTAGGAACTTCGTCCCGAAGTTGGAGTTGGAGAGTCTGGTGGGAAAAGATGTGGATACTTCGACTTCATCTGGTCCTTACGTTCCCAAGTGAACTCTGGGCCTCGTTTAGATTCCCAACGAACCTTAACGATCGGAATACGACTGCGCTTGAGTTTCTTGACTCCAGTATCAACAATATCGACGGGTTTCTCGATAATGTGCATGTTTTCATTGATTTGCACATCCTCAAGAGGAACATGAAGGTTCTCATCCGCTAAGCATTTCTTGAGATTCGAAACATGGAAGGTCGGATGAACATTGCTTAGCTCAGGTGGAAGTTCAAGTTTGTAAGCCACTTTTCCAACTCTGTCAAGAATTTTGAAGGGGCCTACGTATCGAGGAGCTAGCTTTCCCTTTCTACCGAAACGAATAACTCCTTTCCAAGGGGATACCTTAAGTAGCACAAGGTCCCCAACTTGAAATTCCAAGGGTTTACGACGTTTATCAGCATAACTCTTTTGGCGACTTCTAGCCTTGAGAAGATTATCCTGAATAAGCTGAATTTTGTCTGTGGTTTCCTGGATTAGTTCGGGTCCAGTAATACGAGCTTCACCAACCTCAGTCCAACAGACAGGTGAACGACATTTCCGACCATAGAGGGCCTCAAAAGGAGCCATGTTAATGCTGGCGTGATAACTGTTGTTGTATGAAAACTCAACCAAAGGAAGATGAGAATCCCATGCGCCACCAAAATCGATGACACATGCCCTGAGCATGTCCTCGAGTGTCTGGATGGTTCGTTCAGTCTGACCATCTGTTTGAGGGTGATAAGCAGTGCTCAGGTTCAACTTGGTACCCAAAGCATCTTGTAGAGACTCCCAAAAGTGAGTGGTGAAACGCCCATCGCGATCAGAAATAATGTCTAAAGGTATACCGTGACGACATACGATTTCACTTACGTACATCTTTGCCAACCTTTCCACAGAATACTTCTCACGAATAGGTAGGAAGTGAGCTGACTTGGTCAAACGATCGACAATTACCCAAATACTGTCGAAACCTTTGGGTGTACGAGGGAGTTTGGTGATGAAATCCATAGCTATGCTCTCCCATTTCCAGACAGGAATCTCTGGTTGTTCAAGCATACCAGATGGTCGTTGATGTTCAGCCTTGACCTTGGAACAAGTGAGACATTTTGCAACGAAAAGAGCAATGTCTTTCTTCATACCAGGCCACCAATAAGAATAACGAAGATCTTGGTACATCTTGTCAGCTCCAGGATGAATAGAGTAACGGGACTTATGAGCCTCGTTCATGAGAAAAGTACGAAGATCATCACGGTCGGGAATCCACAGTCGATTAAGGAAATAAAGAAGACCATCGGATTTGGTTTCAAGTTGAGTTTCAGCACCACAAGACATTTCATCGTACATGTTACCTTGGGTGACTGATGTGTGTTGAGCCTGGAGAATGCGATCTTGAAGATCAGTACGAACTCTCGCACATTGTAGTTTGACACGCTCTTTACGACTAAGTGCGTCAGCCACAACATTCGCCTTGCCAGGATGGTAGCGAATTTCGCAATCATAGTCGTTAAGTAATTCAACCCAACGTCGTTGCCTCATGTTAAGATTCTTTTGATCGAAGACATGTTGGAGACTTTTGTGGTCCGTGAACACCACACATTTGGTCCCATAAAGATAATGTCTCCAAATCTTGAGTGTAAAGACAACAGCGCCCAATTCAAGATCATGGGTGGTATAATTCTTTTCGTGAGTCTTGAGTTGTCGAGACGCATAAGCAATAACCTTTCCTCGTTGCATGAGAACACAACCAAGACCCTGGTTCGATGCATCACAGTAGACCATGAAATCATCATTACCATCAGGTAGAGACAAGATAGGAGCTTCACAAAGTTTCAGCTTAAGAGTTTCGAATGCTTCCTCTTGCTTAGGTCCGCACTCATAGGGCTTACCTTTGTGAGTTAAGGTAGTGAGAGGAACAGCGATCTTGGAGAAATTGGCGATGAATCGACGATAATAACCAGCCAAACCAAGAAAAGAACGGACTTCCGTTGGGGTGGTAGGAACACTCCAATTCTTCACAGCTTCGATCTTTGCGGGATCAACATGAATTCCGTTCATATCAATGACATGTCCCAAAAATTGAACTTCCTTAAGCCAAAATTCGCATTTTGAGAACTTGGTGTACAGTTGTTCTTTCTTTAGGAGACTCAAGATAGAGTGAAGATGTTGCTCGTGATCGGATTTTGATTTAGAGTAAATCAAAATATCATCGATGAAAACGATCACGAATTTGTCGAGATAGGGTCTACAAACTCGATTCATCAAATCCATAAATACTGCGGGAGCATTGGTCAACCCAAAAGGCATAACCATGAATTCATAGTGACCATAGCGTGTGCGAAAAGCTGTCTTGGGAATATCTTCTTCGTGGACTCTAAGCTGATGATAACCAGAACGGAGATCAATCTTCGAGAAGTGGGTTGCTCCTTGAAGTTGATCGAAGTGATCGTCAATCCTAGGAAGTGGATAACGATTCTTGATGGTGAGTTTGTTGAGTTCACGATAGTCAATACACATCCTAAGAGAACCATCCTTCTTTTTAACGAATAAGACAGGGGCTCCCCATGGAGAAGAACTAGGGCGAATGAACCCTTTATCAAAAAGTTCCTGTAATTGACTAGCAAGTTCTTGCATCTCAGAGGGTGCAAGACGATAAGGAGCTTTAGCGACAGGATTAGCACCAGGAACAAGATCAATACGAAATTCCACTTGTCGAGCAGGAGGCAAACCAGGTAAATCCTCTGGAAAGACTTCAGGATAGTCTCGAATAATAGGAATATCTTGGATACTTTTGCCTTTGTCCTTCTTCTCTATCACGTTAGCTAAGAAGGCTGTATACCCCTTTCGTAAGTACTTTTGGGCAGTAGTACAAGACATAAGCTTAAGCTCGCCACAGGGTTTCTCACCATAGATCTTCAAAATCTCACCAGATTCGAGAGGAATGCGTATGACTTTCTCGAAGCACAGAATTTCGGCACGATGAGTTGACAACCAGTCCATGCCTACTATAACATCAAAACTACCAAGATGCATGGGGATGAGATCGATAGGGAAGGTATGATCGTCGAGGTTCAACAAGCAGTTACGAATAATAGAGTCGATCGAAATAGACTTTCCGTTAGCTACCTCTACCATGAAAGGTTCCTCTAGATTAGTGTGGGGTAAGTTAAGTAGAGGTTCAAACTTCAGTGACACGAATGACTTATCAGCTCCTGAATCAAATAATATGGATGCATAGTGGTTATTAATGAGAAACGTACCATTCACCACTTCGTTGTTGTCACGAGCCTGGTTAGCGTTGAGATTGTAGGCGCGACCTCGAGCACCTTGGTTCTGGTTGCGGTTCTGGTTTTGGTTTTGGTTTTGGTTTTGGTTTTGGTTTTGGTTACGATTAGGGCAGTTGTTGATGTAGTGATTAGGGTTGCCACACTCGTAGCATTGACCACGAGTAGGCCTGTTGTTTTGTTGGTTGGGAGTTGGGTTGTTGTTGTCTTGGGTAGTAGGAGATCGACAGACGTTCACCAGGTGACCATATCTTTGACACTTAGTACAAAAACGACATGGCACCTGCGTTGGATGATGGTACTTGCAAGTGTTGCACAAAGGGTGAGGTCTGGTGTATGGTTTCTTGGCTGGGTTTTGGGCAGCAGGTGGAGTAGCAGCAACCATATAGTTTCTAGCCTTGCGCTTTTTGTTGCTTGAGGTCTCAGGCTTGACTTCAATTGCAGGCTGTGGAGTGTCTTTGGCAACCGTCTTCTTAGTGCCCTTGCGGAAGAGAGTACCGTTCTTCACGTGATTATCAGTAAGAGTGGCCGCTAGACGTTTGGCCTCTTCCAAAGTTGCAGGATTTCTACCCCAAACGGTGTCCTGGATTTGCATGGGCAGACCACCGATGTACTTCTCGATGGCTACCAGCAGGGGAGTAACTTTGTGAGGCAACAATAAGCTAAGCTCATGAAAGCGGGTGTTGTAGGCAAGGTTTTCCCCACTATCTTGAGCTAAGGTGTGGAACTCATCCTCAAGCTTCTTAACTTCATTGCGAGGACAAAACTCTTCCTTCATGACCTCCTTGACTTGGTCCCATGTCATAGCAAGAGCAACCTCGGCCCCACGAGTACGCTTTTCTTCATTCCACCAAGTGAGTGCTCGTTTATGGAGAACACTCATGGCGTAACGAACCTTGAAGTTGTTGGGGCACTCACTGTTGATGAAGGTATTCTCAATACCCTCAAACCATTGGAGGAGTCCAGTAGCTCCTTCTTCACCACTAAACTTTGGAGGGTTACAAGAGTTGAAATGCTTAAGGGTGCAGGCTTGGGGTCCATTTCCATTGCCATTGCCGTTCCCGTTCCCGTTCCCGTGACCATTCCCGTTGCCGTTCAATTGGATGACTTGAGCGAGTAAATTGGGAACCAGAGTTGCGATTTGCTGCGCCATTTGTTGAGAAATGATCGCAGCCAGTTGAGCATCGACCCCATTGTTGTTGTGGTTAGGAACTTGGTCATGGTTATGGTTATGGTTATCACCACCTTCTTCGTGGTTCTCACCATTGCTGTTGCGAGTGCTGCGACGAGGAGGCATGATCTGTAATAGACACAATGAAATGAATGAGAGTTTATATAAGGAATGTAATCATTTATTCATTAATTAAAACGAATAAACGAAAACGTTGACTTATCAAAGATTCTAAGTTCTAATAACATATGAAGACATGCTTTAGCCTATAAGTGAACACTCATCCCGAGAATTCCCAGGTAGGCATCCGGGTCCCTCGTCTGATTGGGATATATGCGCAATGCCAGCCTAGACAGAAGACTCAGAATACAGGCGTTCACCCTTCCAGATTGCACGTGTTCGTTATTAAAATCTAGAACTTCGACGAGATCTCAAGGGGGTTCAGGTTAAACCTGATGATTTTGTCCTATTAATCTAATGGTGGATCAGGATTGCAGCAGACGAATAGGAGTAGTCACATGTAGGTTTAGGGTTATATAAGGCATAGGATAAGGATAGGATTAGGGAAGCAATTAGGGTTACAAGTAGGAGAAGCAAGTACTGTTTAAGTCCCTAAGGTTATAGTCTAGATTATTTCTAATAACGTAATTCCCTATAACCAAGGCTCTGATACCAATCTGTAACACCCCAACCGATGGCGGAAACATCGGGGTGCCACGTATTGATGATTGTTTCAGTAGCACATGGTATAATATAAATTTTAAATAATTTATTCAAACATAATATCCAAATATAAAATGATGTCTAGGAATTCAATACATGATATTAAATAACAAAACTTCAATAAACTTCAAATAAAACTTCATGTTAAATCCTCATGCTAACTCAAGCCTCAGCTTCATTGTTACCTGAAACATGTTAATTTTGAAAGTATTTTGGGTCAACAATAGTTGGTGAGAATTACATAGGTTTTTGATAATAAAATGAATAAAAATGTTGTGCAATTCATGTGTCATGTCAATCTAGCCCATATGTGAGAACATACTAGAAATAAATCGAGTGCATAATCAACCCTGATGACTGTTATAATATGATACATACCATACGCTCATGGTCCAATTGAATATGTTATGCGATAACAAACACCCACGCAACCTTTGTAGGAGGTACGTATCCGGGTGGGATTGTCAGTCCAATAGATCTATCAATGTATACCGTCGGCTTGTACGGAGTTAATGATTATGCTAGAATGGTGCTTACCAAAGCATGCCCGAAAGACTGTTATCCTCTACCAGAAATTGATTTGAAAATAGACTCTCTAGCCCCATTCCGCTTCAAGTGCTTTCTGGACGCCTACAAAGGCTACCACCAAATACAGATGGCACTTGAAGATGAAGACAAAACTGCCTTCCGCACAGATAAGGGAGTTTTCTGCTACACAAAGATGCCATTTGGCCTAAAAAACGCCGGGGCCACGTATCAACGACTGATGGACCGCGCATTCGCCAAGCAGATCGGGAGAAACCTAGAAGTCTATGTGGATGACCTAGTCATCAAAAGCAAAGAAGAGGATCAGATGCTAAAAGACGTTGAAGAAACCTTCAAGCATTTAAAAGCAATCTGCATGAAGCTAAACCCAAGCAAGTGCGCTTTTGGGATGGAAGAAGGCAAGTTTCTTGGGGTCGTGGTCACCAAAGATGGGTTCAGACCAAATCCCGAAAAAATACAAGCCATCGCGCAAATGCCCTCCCCATCCACCCTAAAAGAAGTTCAAACGCTGAACGGACGCCTTGTAGCAATCAACCGCTTTCTGTCACATCACGCAAGCAAATCCATTCCTTTCATTGAAACACTGAAAAGCTGTTTGAAAAAGAACCATTTTAAATGGACACCGGAGGCAGAAAAGGCCTTCCAGGAGATGAAAGAATGCTTGATGGACCTACCAACGCTCACCGCTCCACTCCCTAGGGAACCCTTAACGATGTATCTTTGCGCCACAGAGCAGGCGGTGAGCGCAGTACTGATGGTAGACAGAAAGCTGGTCCAAACGCCTATCTACTACGTCAGCAGAGTACTAACAGATGCAGAATCCAAATACACCATCATGGAGAAGCTGGTTTTAGCCCTCGTTCATGCATCAAGATGGCTGCGCCGCTATTTCCCAGGTCATCCCATCAACGTACTGAGCGATTACAAGCTAAACAATGTCCTATCAAAGCCAGAAGTTTCTGGGAGATTAGCAAAATGGGCAATTGAGCTGGGTGAGCACACCATCCATTACAAGACGCGCCCGGCGATTAAAGGACAAGTACTGGCTGATTTCATAGCAGAGGTACCAAAAGAAAAAAAATAGAAGAATGCAAAACTGAACAAGACCCGCAGCCATCAAATGACGAGAAGGCCATCTGGAACCTCTACACAGATGGGGCCTCAAACGAAGACGGCGTCGGCGCGGGGATACGCTTGGTCAGTCCAGAGGGAGCAGAATTCACTTACGCGATAAGGCTCGAATTCAAAGCCACCAACAATGAGGCTGAATATGAAGCATTCCTCGCTGGACTACGCATCGCGCACAAGCTGGGCGCCAAGCACATCTTCGCGCACGTCGATTCAATGTTGGTCGCCGGTCAGATCAGTGGGAAATATGAGGCAAAAGAGCCCTCAATGATTTTGTACCTCCAGCGCGCCAAGGAACTCATGGCTACCTTCCCCAGCTGCACCATCGACCACATCAAACGCAGTCAGAACAAGCCGGCGGACGCTCTAAGCAAAATGGCCTCCACAACCTTTAGCCATCTAGCAAAAGAGGTCCGAATCGAAACGCTGAGCGAACCGTCTGTGCCACCCAAGGAGGTCAACGTCATCCAAACGGGTGCTGACAGCTGGATGACTCCGATAACATCCTATCTGACCACCGGCGCCCTGCCAGAACAACGCGCCGAGGCCAGAAAGATACAGCACAAGGCCCTACAATACCAAATACAAGACGGAGTGCTCTATCGGAAGTCATACCTAGGGCCATTGCTGCGGTGCGTGGATGCAGCTGACGCGGACTATTTGGTGCGAGAAATACACGAAGGGATATGTGGGATACACCCGGGGCCACGCATGGTGGTCGCGAAGATTATGAACGCGGGATACTATTGGCCGGGCATGCACCTAGATGCCTTAAAAATCATCCGCAAATGCGACTCGTGCCAGCGCCACGCCCCCAACACCCTGCGTCCCAAGAACGAACTCATACCGGTGACTTCGGCATGGCCATTCCAGAAATGGGCGATTGATCTGGTGGGACCCTTCTCAATGACGACAGGCAAAAGGAAATTCCTAATAGTCGCCATTGACTACTTCACCAAATGGGTGGAAGCCAAGCCGCTTGCTGAAATCACGGCTAACCATGTGAAGAAGTTCATTTGGGAATTCATCATTTGCCGTTTCGGGCTGCCCATGTCAATCGTCACAGACAACGGGACTCAATTTGCGGACAAGGGGCTATTGAAATGGTACGCGGATTTGCACATCCAACCAATCTTCACCTCGGTCGCGCACCCACAAGGCAACGGCCAGGTTGAGCGTGCAAACCGCAGCATCGTGGAAGGCATCAAAGCCAGATTGGGAACAAAAGGTAAGGCTTGGGCAGAGGAACTACCGAGCGTGCTATGGGCTAATCGCACACTAACCAAAACGAGCACCGGTGAAACCCCGTTCAGCCTCACATATGGCTCTGAGGCCATGATACCCGCGGAGATTGGATGCCCATCCCCGAGAGTACTTTCCGCAACCACAACAGATAATGATCAAGAGCTGCGCACAAACCTTAACCTGGCAGAAATACGTCGCGATGACGCAGCAATAAGAGAGGCAAATTACAAGCAACAGCTCGAGCGCTACTACAATGCCAAAGTCAAAGCCCAAGCGTTCAAGGTCGGAGATTTTGTCTTAAGAAACAACGAGGCCAGCGGCGCCCTCCCCAAAGGAAAGTTAACCCCAACTTGGGAAGGACCATATCGCATCCAAGAAGTCCTTGGTAAAGGGGCCTACAAGCTATCAACGTTAGAAGACAAACCGGCTCCCCGAACATGGAACGCGGCGCAATTAAGAAAATGCTATATGTAACTGCAAACCAAAATGTAATGAAGGCCGTTGCGCCACTTAAATGAAATGAAAAATAGCAGTTCCTTTACTTTACATGTGCTCATACCCTAAAACTTAGAAATTGCATCGAGAAAATCTGCAATTTCCTTAAAATTGCGCGTTGCATGGTTAAGATGCAACGCGCACCGTAAACTTACAAATTGCATCGAGAAAATCTGCAATTTCCTTAAAATTGCGCGTTGCATGGTTAAGATGCAACGCGCACTCTAAACTTAGAAATTGCATCGAGAAAATCTGCAATTTCCTTAAAATTGCGCGTTGCATGGTTAAGATGCAACGCGCACTCTAAACTTAGAAATTGCATCGAGAAAATCTGCAATTTCCTTAAAATTGCGCGTTGCATGGTTAAGATGCAACGCGCACTCTAAACTTAGAAATTGCATCGAGAAAATCTGCAATTTCCTTAAAATTGCGCGTTGCATGGTTAAGATGCAACGCGCACTCTAAACTTAGAAATTGCATCGAGAAAATCTGCAATTTCCTTAAAATTGCGCGTTGCATGGTTAAGATGCAACGCGCACTCTAAACTTAGAAATTGCATCGAGAAAATCTGCAATTTCCTTAAAATTGCGCGTTGCATGGTTAAGATGCAACGCGCACTCTAAACTTAGAAATTGCATCGAGAAAATCTGCAATTTCCTTAAAATTGCGCGTTGCATGGTTAAGATGCAACGCGCACTCTAAACTTAGAAATTGCATCAAGAAAATCTGCAATTTCCTTAAAATTGCGCGTTGCATGGTTAAGATGCAACGCGCACTCTAAACTTAGAAATTGCATCGAGAAAATCTGCAATTTCCTTAAAATTGCGCGTTGCATGGTTAAGATGCAACACGCACTCTAAACTTAGAAATTGCATCGAGAAAATCTGCAATTTCCTTAAAATTGCGCGTTGCATGGTTAAGATGCAACGCGCACCCTAAACTTAGAAATTGCATCGAGAAAATCTGCAATTTCCTCAAAATTGCGCGTTGCACAGTTAAGATGCAACGCGCACCCTACACGTTGTATAGTTAAGATAGACACGCGTTTGCTTATACGCAGCATATCTACAATATAGTGTCGTAAATCGAACATACAACACTAAACGTGATATGCTCAAAATCCTATGTCTAACGAATTCCTGCGCAGACGCTCAGATAAAGATGTGACGCGCAGAGTAAAAGCTATGAAATAGTAACAAGACATATGAACACTAACACAAGGCAGGGATGAACTAAACTGCCATTAACAAAATAAATATGTTCAACAATACTTATAAGAGTAGAACAATTACATATTGTTTAAAACAGGTCAAAAGCGGAGCTACAAATACAACCACGATTAAACATAAAGACATAGTATTTAGCTTCACTTCTTGGACGTCGAAGATGTATCACTAAAATCATCGTCGTCTGACCCAGACAGGCTCAACCGCTCATCATCCTCCGCCTGCGTCTCAGCCGCCAGATCAATCGCCTTCAGCTTAGCATATTCATGACGCGTATGCACCAAGCCGGCCTTGTCAAATGATTCCTTGAGCTCAAAGCAGCTGGGACGGTCACGATGACCTACAACGAAGTCCACCAGCTCATACTTCAGCTCGTCAAATTCAGCGGCCTTCTTAGCAAACACAGCGTCCAAGTCTTGTTTATACAAGGGAAACTGATCCAACGGTTTCCCATCCTGTGCGTGCTGGTACCCTTCAATGAAGCCAGCCTTGCGACCCACAAGCTTTGCAGCTGCATTCACTGCGGCCACAGCCTGACGCGTCTGCGCGCAGTTCTTTACATGATGGGCAACCTGCGCGATACTCAAGAAACAAAATTAGTACACGCAAACATAAAATAGTGAGAAGACATAAATGCAAAAAGGAGGAACATACCTCAGGGACGCAACATCCAAGGACCCAGGCGCGATCTTCCTCTGCCACATCTTTCTCATTCTAGGCCTCCAACAACTGCCCCTCAAGCTCAAGAATTTTTCGGTGCAGGGACAAGTTTTCCTTGTCTAAACCGTCATGTCCCTCGCGCAAGTCGGCGATCAACTGGTCCTTCTCCTTAAAAAGCTCACGAGCCTCAATTAGTTTGTCTTTGTGCTGCTGCACCAGCCGCCGCTGCACATCCAACTCCTTACAAAACTCATCCCTCTGAGCCTCAATCTCGCTGATACGCTTCTTGGTCGCCTCCATCTTTGCATTATCTTTCGCGCAAGCAACCCTCCATTGCTTTTCTCTCTCAGAGATGTGCTCACGGAGTTTGTCACGCTCATCGCGAAACGTAACGGCGTCCCACTTAGCGCGCTTCAGCTCCGCATGCATGCGGTCACGCTCCTCCGTCACACGCTGCAAATCTTGATGAAATTTGTGACGATCATGTGCCATGGACCCCCACTCCCGCACTATCTCAGCAGAAGTGGATAACATGTTGGCCACACTTAAAATGTGGTCATCCATGAGGTCCCCGCGAGGACGCGTAGCCTGGTGCTCGCGCTCACCAGGAGGGATAGCATTCGCCAAAAATTGGCGACACTCCTCCACACCTAAGAAACGGGCGGCCGGCGTCAACGTCCAGTTAGGCACAAAAATGCCGCTAGACGACTCCCCGCCCCCAACCGGGTGCGCACCTGAAGAACTGGGATTCGGCTCTGTCGTCACCCGTTTTTCGTTCTCATCATCATCGTCAATAGTCATATCGACGCCATGGCCATATCCCTCGCTGACATCCGTCGGCGACACCCTTCCCTCATCACCCTCCGGATCATTCCGCGGAGGAGTAGGGAGTTGCACAGGCGATGGCGACCGCGGTGGTGTTGGCAAGCGCGGTGGCGTTGATCCCCGAATAGGGGAAGGCTGACGAAAAGGCGATGGCGGGTTCGCCAACGAAGAAGTGGCTAACACATTGTCCTGCACATCAGTATGCGCAGGCTCCTCAACCCGCTCATCAGGAGACGTCGGCCTGATGGGCCCAGTGTCAAACTCCTTGTTGATGGGAGCAGCAGTTACATCCTCGGGCGCAGTAGTGCCCAGCAACGAAGCTGCAAAAAACACAGGGCCATTAGCCAATAAGAAGGGAAAGGAAGGGGGAAAAAACTAGCAAACTCACCTAACAAATCTTCCTCCGCAGACTGGACAAGTGTGTCCAGCTTCACTCTCTTCTCAGCAGGTGACGTCAACTCCCCGCTAGCTCTTCTCTCTTTGCTTGACCGCCTAGATCGCTTTTTATGACGGGGCACGTCAACAGGAACAGATACACCCTCAGATGGCCCTGCGGTGACGGGTTTCGTCAACGCCGTGCCTTGAACTTCCTCAGTTAGTTTCACCACAGATTCCCCTTGAACGAATGCATCTGAAAGTTCAACGTAGCTTCGTTCAAAAGGCTGGTAATTTTCAAAGTATCTGTTAACCACTTCGTGGTTTAAAACAAAAAAATAGTCTTCACCTCTGGTCACATCCGCCCGCGGATTCGAGATGCGATGCACAAGGGGGTCTTCGTCAATGGTCTCCTCGCTGTCGTCATCTACGCGCGCAGGCGTCTGTGGCGCATCTTGCCTCCCTGTAGACGACGCAATTGGCGAAAGCAAAGACGAGTCAGAAGACTCATCACTAGATATCACAAGTAAGGGTAAGCCCATCCGCACAAACATGTTGACGGGCGAAGGATTCTCATAAGGTGGCGAGGACTCACCGGCTTCAGTAATGAGTAGCTGCGCAGTTGTAACCTCCCGCGACGCGTTATCCAATTTGGGACGGACGAGCGTATCCCAAGCTTTCTCCAAAATGTAAAGCTCATTGTCCGCCAGCTTCTCAAAAGCGAATCCCATGTTATCCCCGCCTAACAGCATGCTATAGAGGCACTCTACCTCTGTAAACAACAACGCATAAGAGATAAATAAATCAACAACACATTAAACCTCGCGCAGGCGCAGAAAAGAAAAAAAAAACAATCAACTACTGACCTTTACCATCCTCAGTCAGGTGTGGATTGCGACCCTCCACATCATACTTTATGCTCATCCCTGCCATCACAAGACCGAGTTCAGGGATCTCGCATAAGTCAACAGGATGGCTGGTCAAGGTGTTAAACCACGCCTGATCCTTATACTGAATCAGCTCCATCTTACCCAATCCCTCCGCTGGGTCTAACCTACCTATCTCAATAGGAATAACTCCCTGATTGATCCAGAAAAATTTAGGTTTCCACTCCCGGAAACTCTTCACCCCGGCCCTAGCGCAGGCAGAGACCCCAGGGCGCGGCCTACACGAGAGCCAGCTCTCCACAAAGCTCAAACTATAAAACACCAGGAACATGTCCACCAACGGCTCGATCTTGTTGGCACGGCAGCAAAACTCGAAGAACATCAGCCTAGACATCAGACCAGGATGGATCTGGTTAATGTGCACGCCAACCGCACGAATAAACGTACCGAGAAACTGGGTAATCGGAACCCTGAAATTGCAATCTCGGAAGTAGCAAGCATATAATCCCACTTTCCCAACAGGGGGTTCCAGTATAGTTTTATCTGGAGCAGGAATCTCCACCCCATATGAGGACGGGAAACCAACTCCCTTCCTGAACTTCTTAAATTCCCCTTTACTCCAAACCGCCGTCACTTCCCCAGCATGGGGCGGTTTCTTCTTTGAACCGTCATCTCCCTTCTTCGATCCACGCTTCTTTTTGGGAATGTTGACAATGTGGTCCATGACTCAAAAACACGAAATATTGTCGGGAAGATAATGAAGAAATATAAAATCGCCAGAGAGAAAAGAACAGAGGATTTGGGAATAAGTTATGAGGAAAGTGAAAAGGTTAGAGGAGAGAGAGGGTTTAAATAGGAAGGCCACACGTGGAAGACACGTGGCCTGACGGTTTTTCGAAATTCAAAAAGCCCACCAACCAGTGGAGGACACGTCACAATGTAAAGGAGACAAAACGACCCGGCCCACCACGTCTCTGACGATTGTACAACCGTCAGAGACTTTTCGGCTACCAGCCAGTCGCGTCACTCACGCGGACTGACAGAACTGATGTGCACATTAATTAGGGGGCGTCCACACCTACCCCACTTGCACAATACCGCGCAGGAGCTCCCCCCGCCTAACCAACGCGCAATTTTTAAGGATGGCCTACGTCACAAAACTGAGTCCAGCGTCTCGCATGCTACACAAACAACACACTCGACTAGGGGGACTTGAAGAGATAGGTACCCGCACACGCGCAGGAAAGAAACCCGCGCACACGTCAACACAGTAGTATGACGTGGCGTTCTGGAAGACGGCGCATGCAACCACAAGAAAGGACAAGTGTCACCCGACAGAAGCAGAGCCAGCAGCCAATCACAGGCCAGGACACCCTGCTCCATGATCACCTGCCAGTACGAGGTACAGAAAAGGACGAAAAGGACGACGCCAGGACACGTGGACCAATCAAGGGAAGACAGCGCAGAAAATGACAACGGCCATAATCGTACAAGACAGCTGCCATGCTCCTCACAGCCAATCACAGGCTACCTAAGCAGCCTATAAATACCTCCCTTCGTCACCAGAAGAAGGGATCGAAAACCAAGGGAAAGAATTCATATAGTAAGCTGTGAGAGATAGATTATAGTCGAAACTCTGTAATAATCGTATAACAGTGTCTTGTAACTTGTCTTGATAAATATAAGAAGCTCGTTCCTTTGCGTTGTTAGTTCATTATCATTGTTATATTCTGATTATTAGATTGGTGTTTCTTCAGGTTCTGATAAAATTTACATCAAATAGGCAGTTCTGAAACACAATAACAAAGCTCTGCCTTGGGCAAGGAGTCGGGAGATCGATCGACAATACGGCTCATTGTTCGATTTCTTCTTGTTCGAATTTTGCTTTCCATTTCAGGTTTGTTCTTCGACACTGATGTTCTGTTATGCTAATTATTGACTGATCGAGTTCTTGATTGCTCTAATGTTTTGATTGTTAGTTGTTTCTTGGTCGATCACGTATGCTGATTGCATTTGTGGTTATTGGATTTATCAAGGTAAACATTTGGCTTTTGTAGAGTTTGTTACAATAATAATATGTTTTAAATTATTCATGCAGTTTCAAACTATGCCTTTTGCGATTTTAATTGCAATGCTTTATTACGCTGTTAGTCTATGGTGTTTGATGGGTGAAACCGCTGATTACATCAAGTGCCTTGCTGCCAGGTATAGGTCAGTAAAACCGTTGTGGATTAAAATTAGTAAAGGTTGGCCATTTATTTTTTCTTTTTAAAATTAGCATGTGATTGCAGTGAACAGTTGGCTGCAATTTTTTTTATTTGGAGAATGCTGATGACTGTGAATACTAAACAAAAAACATTAGTGACTCATGAAAGGTTAATTTTCGGTTTCTTTAACAAAATAATTTATACTCATTTTCTTCAAGATTAGTTGTCCACAAGGGAAAAACAAATTTAAAATTTATAGTCATTGAAGTTTTATGCTGGCCATTTGTTTTAGTGTTGATTAAAAAAAAAGTTCTAGGATTATACAATTAAAGGGGCCTTGTGATAAGTGTAATTTTGGGTGCAATGGGAATCTTATTGTGGTTCAAAAGTTTTGAATCATATAACATAGGCTGTTCTCTGTTTCTCCATAGATCATGTTTGTACGGTTGAATTTTTAGCTAATGGGATTGGGTTCAATATACTTTAAAGTGTAGTTTTATAGGATACATCCTCCTAATCCATTTTCAATAGTTTATATTGTTATGAGCTTATTGTAATAATAGTGTGTTTTGTTGGTATTCAGAAGCAACATGTTGGGTCAAATTAGAGAATGATTTTATCAATTACAAGCAAGTACTCAGCCAAGTGCTCACACAGTGGGCTGAGCATCTAGGCAAGTGCTCACACAGTGGGCTGAGCACTTAGGCAAGTACTCACACATTTTAGTAGTTTTCCAAGCAAGTGGCGGCTTGCTTGGAGGACAAGGCTCAGGATCTATAAATATGACACTAGACACCATAGAAGAGTGTGCATTTGGAACCACCACCCCGGGGGAGCTCACCTGGGGTGGGTGATTATCTTGTCATTTGTTTATTACATTCAATGAAAGTTCGCTTTGTTCAATCTAATATCTATCTATCTTTCTTATATTAGTTGTTTGTTCTTGGCTCAAATTCACCCGTCTCTATTTTTATATCAATTCAAGGCTTAAACAAGATCATTTGGGAATATCAATTGGTATCAGAGCCACGGTTGGCTCGTTTGAGGCTTGTTTTGATTGGATCTTCAACCGAAACCCACCGGAGACGTAAAACATTTGCTGAATATGGGGTTTAAATGAATTTTCAGTTCATGTGTGGATGAATTCTGCGCACTTATGCTTGAATGTTGAGTACTTGTTTCATATGTTGAGTACTTATTTTATATCTTGAGTACTTGTTTCATATCTTGAATGTTGAGTACTTGTTCGTGTATGAATTTTGAGCACTTATATGAAGAAATAAGATGGCGGCTGATGAGCATTTGTGACTCCTAGGGTTTACAATGATTGGATAATGATTATTCTTTTTGGGAGTTGTGCATGATTGTCTTATTCTAGCAGAGCTGTACGGATGCTACATACTTGTGTGTGTCATCCCTGAGCACTTAGTCAAGTACTCAGCCAAGTGCTCACACAGTGGGCTGAGCACTTAGACTAAGTACTCAGCCAAGTGCTCACACAGTGGGCTGAGCACTTAGGCAAGTACTCAGCCAAGTGCTCACACAGTAGGCTGAGCACTTAGACTATGAAGCTGTTTACACTACTTCAATCATTCGGAGGTTTGAACCTTTATCTCATGCCAATTATAGTAGAGATGATCAATCGAGCGTAAAGCTTACATGGAGTGGAAGTTGCTGGTTGAGTTTTAGTCTCGAATTAGTTAGGAGGGTCTATATTTGCGGGGGAAAACAACAATGAAAGATTTTGGGTGCTTAGCCGATTTGTGAAGATTCGAAGACAGTGTCAGATATACTTTTTTGAGGATCATATGAAGAATTGATAGCATCATTCTCGGGGGAATATTGTTGGGTCAAATTAGAGAATGATGTTATCAATTACAAGCAAGTACTCAGCCAAGTGCTCACACAGTGAGCTGAGCACTTAGGCAAGTACGCAGCCAAGTGCTCACCTGAGCACTTAGTCAAGTACTCAGCTAAGTGCTCACACAGTGGAACCATAGAAGAGTGTGCATTTGGAACCTCCACCCCGGGGGAGCTCACCCGGGGTGGGTGATTATCTTGTCATTTGTTTATTACATTCAATGAAAGTTCGCTTTGTTCAATCTAATATCTATCTATCTTTCTTATATTAGTTGTTTGTTCTTGGCTCAAATTCACCCGTCTCTATTTTTATATCAATTCAAGGCTTAAACAAGATCATTTGGGAATATCAATTGGTATCAGAGCCACGGTTGGCTCGTTTGAGGCTTGTTTTGATTGGATCTTCAACCGAAACCCACCGGAGACGTAAAACAGTTGCTGAATATGGGGTTTAAATGAATTTTCAGTTCATGTGTGGATGAATTCTGCGCACTTATGCTTGAATGTTGAGTACTTGTTTCATATGTTGAGTACTTATTTCATATCCTGAGTACTTGTTTCATATCTTGAATGTTGAGTACTTGTTCGTGTATGAATTTTGAGCACTTATATGAAGAAATAAGATGGCGGCTGATGAGCATTTGTGACTCCTAGGGTTTACAATGATTGGATAATGATTATTCTTTTTGGGAGTTGTGCATGATTGTCTTATTCTAGCAGAGCTGTACGGATGCTACATACTTGTGTGTGTCATCCCTGAGCACTTAGTCAAGTACTCAGCCAAGTGCTCACACAGTGGGCTGAGCACTTAGGCAAGTAGTCAGCCAAGTGCTCACATAGTGGGCTGAGCACTTAGACTAAGTACTCAGCCAAGTGCTCACACAGTGGGCTGAGCACTTAGGCAAGTACTCAGCCAAGTGCTCACATAGTAGGCTGAGCACTTAGACTATGAAGCTGTTTACACTACTTCAATCATTCGGAGGTTTGAACCTTTATCTCATGCCAATTATAGTAGAGATGATCAATCGAGCGTAAAGCTTACACGGAGTGGAAGTTGCTGGTTGAGTTTTAGTCTCGAATTAGTTAGGAGGGTCTATATTTGCGGGGGAAAACAACAATGAAAGATTTTGGGTGCTTAGCCGATTTGTGAAGATTCGAAGACAGTGTCAGATATACTTTTTTGAGGATCATATGAAGAATTGATAGCATCATTCTCGGGGGAATATTGTTGGGTCAAATTAGAGAATGATGTTATCAATTACAAGCAAGTACTCAGCCAAGTGCTCACACAGTGAGCTGAGCACTTAGGCAAGTACGCAGCCAAGTGCTCACCTGAGCACTTAGTCAAGTACTCAGCTAAGTGCTCACACAGTGGGCTGAGCACTTAGGCAAGTACTCAGCCAAGTGCTCACCTGAGCACTTAGTCAAGTACTCTGCTAAGTGCTCACACAGTGGGCTGAGCACTTAGGCAAGTACTTAGCCAAGAGCTCACCTGAGCACTTAGTCAAGTACTCAGCCAAGTACTCACACATTTTAGTAGTTTTCCAAGCAAGTGGCGGCTTGCTTGGAGGACAAGGCTCAGGATCTATAAATAGGACACTAGACACCATAGAAGAGTGTGCATTTGGAGCCACCACCCCGGGGGAGCTCACCCGGGTGGGTGATTATCTTGTCATTATTTTATTACATTCAAGGAAAGTTCTCTTTGTTCAATCCAATATCTATCTATCTTTCTTATATTAGTTGTTTGTTCTTGGCTCAAATTCACCCGTCTCTATTTTTATATCAATTCAAGGCTTAAACAAGATCATTTGGGAATATCACAACATACACACAATAATGGATTTAATAGTTTTTGATTGTTGTGATGATTACAAATACATTGTTGTGTTCATCGATCTGATTACGACCTTCATGTTTGTAATCTTAATATAACACTCATTAAAAAAATGGAATAAACATGTTGTTTGTTGGATGAAGTACTTAAAATGAATGGCTCATTCTCAGTGTGTGGGTTGCCAGAAGACAACCTGGTTATGCATTTTTGGTGGATGATGATCATAGGGATGCCTTAAGACGCCATTAATTCATGAAGATTTTAATTTTAATCGGGTCAATGGGTCGAAACAAAACACAAAGGGTATGTAACTATTATCAAGTTTTCATATTATTCAAATAAATATTCACGGGTACATTTATATGGTAGAATAAAAGTGTTTTGTTTTCACCTACACCCTCTTTACTTATATATTACTTTGTTTGTAGCTTTTAGGTCAAAGAAGCTCTATTTTACGGATCAAATGAAGTCATGCCCAAACTAGCCAAAGATTGGTCGGGGTCGCATCAGTCTTAGACATTCAAGCTGGGTAAGTTTCTTAACTGAGCAAAGATAATAACCAACGAGTTAGTTTGTGCGGAATTAAAAATTTATTTCAAAGGCTTAATATTTCAGCTAATAACCATTTAATCTTATCCGGTTGTTCGCAATCAAATGATAGCTGGGTAAGTTTCTTAAAGGGTATGTTATTGACATAGTTTTCTATGTATTATTGTATTATAATAACCTTTTAATCTTATCCAGCTGTTCGCATTCAAATGAAAGTTTGGTTGTTTATCTTCAAGAAAGGTTCTATCAATGCATCAAAGAGATTGAAAAAGAAGTAAAAAATATACAAAGAAAACACTTGCTCCATGTTTACTTGCTTAACTAATTTGTGCTTCTGGTCTATTTCACACTTTTAACTTTTACCTCTTTTAGTTTTTTATTTTAACTTTCAGTTTTGTTGTATATCGTTCATGGTAAAGACTACATACAATGGAAGCCAATGGAAATTATCTGATTGTTTTGTTGATAATTTCCAGAGGTGAAGCTAATCTATCTTCTTGCAGTTGCATTTTTGGAAATTATACAATTAAGTCGCACGGTTGGCACCCTTAAGGAAAAATTGGAGTTAAGAGGTAAGAACATGTTTTAATTTTTTAATATGAAAAATACTGCATCTAAAGCTCAAAAGTAAACATGGACTTTTGGACGACAAGGTGTATGTTATTAACTAGAAGTTTGATAAGTATGTTGATGTTTAAGAGGCATGTTGGTAACTTACTGATCATTTCAATGCAGAACTAATTGATAAATATAATCCAAGCACGATAATTTTGAGATATGATCATCCAATTATTCTCAACTCGAGCTCAAAATGGAATACAACAATACTGAAGATACAGTGGTTGAAATATTGTCTTCAGGTTTTATAAAAACGGGTCGATTTGGGCTGGAATTTAGTGATACGAATCAAATGAGTAAAAAAGAAAAGCTATCAAGAAGACCGGACAAGTAGGTTAGGTGGGTTAAACGGAAAAGTTATTACGTTTATGTTGTGTAGCTTGGTTATTTACCAGGATAGGAGCCAACCTTGAAGTGTAATTTTGTAAATCATAATATTCTTTATTATGTAGGGTGCCAAAGTATATACTATACTGTCAATTGTCAATTATATCAACTATTCAAGAGGCAGGGACAAACTGAGGATGAAAAAAAAATTCTTTTACAACAATTTCATCTCAGTTGACCAAACTACTTGACACTTTGCATAAAACTCATGTCACCATGATGAACACAAATGCCACACACAACACAACCCAACAACTACGAGAAAATAAAATAAATGCACCCGCAGCAACGCGCGGACATCCTCACTAGTATCAAGAAAGCAAGAGAAAGAACCTTATGTATCTATTGCCTTGGCTAATTTCCCAAGTTTGACTGGCCACACTTACATAGGTGATATTCATATACTGTATCACGAAAGCAAGACGAAACCTAATGTATCGATAGGCTAGCTTGGCCAATTTCGTAAGTATAACCAACGTATAAACAATCCACCACATATAAATTTCATCTCGTGATGTGGAGCCCACATATATGTAGATAAACTTATACGTGGGCCCCACATCAGGGGATGAAGCATAGCCAACGAAGATAAGTATCTAGTCTCCCCCTTTCCGGTCCCTTTTACATAATCTACCAGTCAACTTGAAAAACCCACTGATTACTGTATCAAAATTACAAAGCAATATCGTGTTCAACTTAAAGAGTTTTTAAGCTGCATTATGTACAAGTAGCTACACCTATTTGTTTCCTCAGGTCCCCCCAAAGAAACATTAAAAATAATAATAAACATATAAATAATCAAATTACTACTAGCATGATGATGGTTCTAAAAGAATCAAATATGGAAGGAACCAGCAAATGTACCCTGAATAATGAAAATTGATGACCATATAAAGGTAGGGAAGAGAAGCGGGAAGAGAGTTGTTTTTTTTTTTTTTTGAAAGGCAAATTTCATTAAAAACGGGCGGCGATTAAACTCCAAGGAAATTAAACGACCACGCCAAACTATACAAAATCGAAATTACACCATTTATATCAATCTATAGAGTCCAATCTACATCAACTTCTAAACCAAAGAAATCTCAAAGCTTTGTATCCGCCACCACCTCCGTCACCATATGTCTTTTATCTTTAAAAACCTTTTCGTTTCGAGCTTTCCAAATTCGCCAACATGTAATAATTGCAACACCTTTCATCGCCTCACCTTTGGTTTTCGAATAATTGAAAAACTTGTGCACTTCCAACACATCCTTTGTCTCAAAAAGGTATACCGGAGGCAAACCACACCATCTCGCAATACCAAACCAAACTCCCATGGAGAAAGCACACCGGTAAAAATATGGTCTGCCGACTCTTCTTGGTCTTCGCATAGAATGCACCTAGCATCCTCCACCGCAATATTCCTTCTTTGAAGCGCCAATTTAGTAGGAATACGATTTAATACCGCGCGTAACATAAAAATATTATATTTTTTCGGAACCCATGAACACCATTCAAAAGCCGGCTGATTATCATTGTCTTGCTCGTTAATAATCCACTTTTTAATCATAGAAACGAAGAAGCCACCATCAGAGCTTTGCATCCATCTCCAATGATTGTGGGAGTCTACCAAATTACAAGCCCCCACCATTCTTTGACATTCAACCAATTCTTGTGCCTCCTGACCTCCTTCCGGATAGCGGCTCCAATCCCAGCTTAACATCGTATGATCTCCGTCGTTAATCACCCGGTCTCTCACTTTACACCACTTATCTTTCTCAAGCCTAAACAAAGCTAGAAAATATTCCTTCAATGACTCATCACCAACCCAATTATCTACCCAAAAGCGAATACAAGTACCATTGCCTACCACCCCTTTAATCATAGAGTTGAAATCGGCATCCTCAACCTTTATTTTAAATCCGAATGAAACGATCTTCGACCAAGTACCCGCCATCCGATTATTACATTTAATCATATCCCACTTTCTTCTAGAACCGTGTATAACGTCAATAACCTTCCTCCACATAGCTTCTACTTCGTTTCGATATCTCCACAGCCACTTTAACAATAAAGCTTTATTCGACCACTCTAGTCTAGATAAACCAAGCCCCCCCTTTCTTTTCGAACCGGTAACCACGTCCCGTCCCATCCCATCCAATGAATCTTGTTCCTAACTTCCCCGCTTCCCCAAAGGAATTTCTTAACCAATCTTTCAAGTTTTTGAATAACACAAACCGACGCTTTATATAAAGAAAAATAATAAGTGGGGAGAGCTTCTAGAACCGACTTGATTAATGTGACACGACCCCCAATGGAAATCGAAGTCGCCTTCCATTTAGATAATCTATTCATGAACACCTTGACCACCGCCTCCCAACTATTAATTAAGTGATATAATTGATATAGCATTTGATTGTTGTTTGAATGGGCATTAATTAAGTGACTTCACTGCTATAATTAAGTGGCTTAATTATGTGTTTGAATGGGTATTAATTAAGTGACTTCACATTTTTTTTAACGGCAAACGACTTTATATATATATATATATATAGTGTAAGTATCTATAGAAAACCTATCTTATATGGAAAACCATGAAAACTCCACATGTGGTTGAGGATGTGCCACACCATCCAAAGAAAAATTCATTTTATAATATTTTCAAGGGTACTAAAGTAATTTTCTCCCTTGTCACCTCATCCCATCTTTTCCTCTGGTACAAAGTACCATCACAACTTATCCTTCCCTACATAAATACACCATTCCCTCACATTCCCCCAATTTTCATCTAAATCTCTCAAAAACTTCATCTTCTTCTCAGCCTAAAATGGATTTAAAACTTCATCTTCTTTTCACCCCATTTTCATCTGAACTATAGGGAGAGAAAGATTTAGAGAGAGTGTGTTTCAGAATAGAGAGAAAACAGAGAGAGAAGGAGACCAGAGAAAAGAAGGGGAGCCACCGGTCATGGCCTCTGGTCGGCCACTCCCTACTCCGATGACAAGGATAACGGAAGACGATGGAGTCAGATCTGACCTCCGGTGGGTTTTGCCATGTCTCTGATGAAAGGAGGTAAGTCCAATAATCACCATCCTTTTTCAGATTTGAATAATTAAGAGTTGAATGATTGTGGGTTACTGTGGTGCTAGTGACAGTATTGATGATGGTTGGGTCTTGGGATCTGATGGTGGATGATGACAGGTATGGTTGAAGTTAGTTATGGTGATGTTACAGTGAAGGGTTACGGTGGCTGTGATAATGGTGCTTATTCGAGTTTGAAGTTTTTGTGTCTTTTACTTTTTTTTTTCACGTTTTGAGTAGTGTTTTTTGTATATGCATCTATATTTTATCGTGATTTTTAAACATTTTTATGTTTTTTAATTATAATGTCTTTTGTGTTTTGGATATATGGATGTCCATTTAAAGTTAATGGTGAATGTATGGAAGGTAATTATAATGTCTTTTATGTTTTGGATATATGCACTCCATGTGTTTGATGAAATGCTTGACTGGGTTAACATGTGTTACTTCTGTTAATATGTTAGATGATGAGTTGGTCACACCGGTTAACATCTTATTTATTGTTTGCAGTTGATAACGAAGACCCCCCACGGTTATCATATGTTAACATACGAAGTCCAAGGAAGCCGAGAAAAATATATAGAAATAATTTTGAATAACGTTTTCTTTTTGCTACTCAATGTATAGAATTCTAGATTTATTTTGTTAAAGTGGTCAATAGTTTGTAATGATACTTTGTAATAGCATGTGTTAATAGTTTGTATGCTTTATTTCTCAGTAAACTTATGAAGTGAAAACGATAGTGGATGAAATGTCTGAGTAGGTTAACATGTGTTACTTCTGTTAGTGGATATATGGATGTCTTTTTAAAGTTAGTGGTGAAGGTATTGAAGGTAATTATAATGTCTTTTGTGTTTTGGATATATGCACTGCATGTGTTTGATGAAATGTGTGAGTAGGTTAACATGTGTTACTTCTGTTAGTATGTTAGATGATGAGTTGGTCACACCGTTTAACAACATCTCATCTATTTTTTGCAGTTGATAACGAAGGCCCCCCATGGTTAACATATGTTAAGATACGAAGTCCAAAGATGCCGAGAAAAATATGTTGAAAAACTTTTGAATAATGTTTTCTTTTTGGTAGTCAATGTATAGAATTACTAGATTTATTTTGTTAAAGTGGTCAATAGTTTGTAATCATACTTTGTAATAACATGTGTTAATTATTTATATGCTTTATTTCTCAATATACTTTGTAATACAACTTTAACAAATGTTACCTCACTAACACATGTTACCCTTTTTTATAGTGTTTGACATTCTTGTTGAAACATGAGTATATTGGGGCAACCGTTTAACTTTATCAAATCAGATAACACATGTTACCCCTTTATGACCAACTAACACATGTTACCCTTCCATGCAGTTCATTTGAATGTCCTGGGTAGGTTTGTCTCTTTGTTCAATAGTTTGTAATGATACTTTTTTATAATAACGTGTGTTAATAGTTTGTATGTTTTACTCTTAGTAAACTTATGAAGTGAAAACTATAGGGGTAAGCAAGAAAAAAAAATGCTGACAATAAATACAAGTTATTTTGTAAAGTAGTCAGTAGTTTGTAATGATACTTTGTAATAACGTGTGTTAATAGTTTTTATGCTTTATTTCTCAGTAAACTTATGAAGTGAAAACTATAGTGGTAAGCAAGACAAAAAAGGCTAACAATAGATACAAGTTTAACATATATTACCAAATAACACATGTTAATCTCTCATGCAACATTAACACATGTTACCCTTCTATGCAGTTCATTTAAATGTCGTGGGTAGGTTTTTCTCTTGTAATAAAGCATGCAAACTATTTAATGTCAACCCTTTTTTAATGATACTTTCTAATAAAGCATGCAATAAGGCATGCAAACTATTTAATGTCAGCCCTTTTTTTGTCTTGCTTACCACTATAGTTTTCACTTCTTAAGTTTACTAGGAAATAAAAAGCATACAAACTATTAACACACGTTATTACAAACTATCATTACAAACTATTGAAAAAAGAGATAAAGCTACCCAGGAATTCAAATGAACTACATGGAAGGTTAACATGTGTTATTTTGGTAACATTTTATTAAACTTGTATTTAATGTTAGACCTTTTTTTTGTCTTGCTTACCACTATAGTTTTTACTTCATAAGTTTACTAAGAAATAAGGCATACAAACTATTAACACATGTTATTACAAAGTATCATTACAAACTATTGAACAAGAGATAAACCTATTCAATAGTTTTGTAATGATACTTTGCAATAACGTGTGTTAATAGTTTGTATGCTTTATTTCTCAGTAAACTGATGAAGTGAAAACTATAGTGGTAAGCAAGACAAGAAAAAGGGTTGACAATAAATACAAGTTTAACAGTCTATAGTGGTAAGCAAGACATGTCTTTTCTTTGGTTGACACATGGTATAACACGTGTTAGGTTACAGACTATACTGACAAACAGTTATGCACTCTTTCTAGCCGGATCTGTAGGATGGGGTTAACACATGTAGATTATTTATCCCCTTTTTATCTTTTTATATGTTTGTAGCTTTTGAATTTTTAGGGTAAGTTTTAAAATTAAACCATGTTTTACGGATAACAAATTTTACTCAAACACCACATGTTACCTTTCTACTCTTGATCAGAAATAAACACATAAGTAATAATACACGACAAACACTTAAACGGATGTTAATAATACACGACAAATAGTTAAACATTGCATACTTACTACTAACTACCATCACATGTGGCCAACATGCCACCAAAAGAATACAAGTATACTAGTTGACAACATAAGGCGTGTTAATATTGGTTACAAACATAATCCATTATAAATAGGTTGCACCCTTGTATCCAAAAACATAAAAACCATAGCGCGTGTACCTCTGTCCTTGTTTGAGGTACACCCCACAGTCGTCAACGTTGTTACGTGTTGCCCAATCAATCATCTCCCTTTGTATCCTTAAGCCATTGATTATTTCAGCCTTCGGGTGCTTGACTTCATGTAGATACTTCACTAGCATATCCTTCTGGAAAATAAATTAACACATGTTAGGAAGAAATTAACACATGATAACCAGCAACTAACACTTGTTAATCAGAAAATAGCAACATGTGTTTGAATAAAAATGCACTTTATTAACCAACTTATAATCTTGTATGGGGTGTCTTCCTCAAAAGTACATGTCGTTGTCCGCAATCAGAAACCCCCGTACCTAGGTAACATGTATTACAACATTAACATATGTTAAAAGACACATAGTAAGGCTGCAGAGGAAACTCAATCATACCTTTCTTGCTAGTTGGTCCAGCCATATCTGCACATGCTAACCTTTTTCCTATAACACATGTTATTATAGTTAGACAAACAGTCTATAAAAAATGGTCAATCTTAACAAAATGATAACACATGTTAAAAGCCAAGTAGTGGTGATGTGGGGGATAGTTAAGCTTACCCTTATTCCCAGATGTTCCAGGCATCTGCGCTGAATATATGTCTGTAACACAAGTTATTATAGGCAGTCAAAATCCATTATAAATATTATTTGAAGAAATCACTAAAACGTGTTAATATTTGGTACTTGGCTTCTTCACTATTAACATGCATATGTGTTGAATTGAATAAAAGACTACACTTTTATCCATCAATCACATTGATCTATCAACCTCATGTCCACAATCCAATAACAATCTAACATAAACAAAATAATAATAAAAATTATAAAGGTTAACATAAGTTTTTTTTTTTTCATTCAGGCCTTTGATCAAACACTTGGTATGCAGCAAAACTATCCCCAAAACTGTTTAACATGGCAAACTAACATACACAATCCATTTCTTATTCAGCAAACAAACCCACTTAAAGCTGAATAAATGAAACAAAAACCTATATGAACTTACAATGGGAGAGAGAAACACAGAGAAAGAAAAAGACTTTAGAGAGAGAGAGAGTTAGGTGTGAAGAGAGAGAGGGGTCGAACCGGTCGTCTTCTACAGCACATCCATCTTCTCCGGCCACACCTCTAACCACCCGGAAACCAACCATTTCAATACCCATTTCTGGTCATCCTGTTCGCCATACCTTTTTCTCTCTCGGTACCTGGCTCCGCGACCAGACCCAGTCAAAGAAGAAGATATAATAGGTGTTGGGGGTGTGATGTAATGGGTGTTGGGGTGTGATGTAGTGGGTGTTGCAGTTTCTTTAAAGAAGAATAAAGAAGAAACATGGTGCTTTGTTACAGTGTGTTTTACAAGAAGAAAGAAGAGATAAAGATGAGAGAGGAGAGAGGAGAGAGATTCTTGTGGTTTTAAAAAGGAAAGAGGAGATATGTCATCATCTTGGGATATGGATTCTGACAAGAAAGAAGGAGAGAGGTGAACCATAGCAACATTAACTAAGTTACCCTAATGTGTACTATTTCCATTTTTAATAATATTATTTGAAACAAAAAGTCACCCCAATTGATCTCCACCATTGATCCAATCAAATGGATGGCTAGGATTGGGTTTCCATGGTTTACTAAATAACAAGAGTTTCCTCTATATCCATTCCCTATATATATATATATATATATATATATATATATATATATATATATATATATATGTTGGATATATAGTATGTCCGATATAATTAAAAGTCGAGGTCAATGTAACCCGACCCGGTCACGATCCGAAGAGTTACACGTTGGTACACGAATCAGATAAGTTCATGTGGGTGGATTATTATTTATGAAATAATAATATTTTAGACTTGAGGGACTTGATATTAATTAGATTAATATTAAGGAATATTATGATATTTAACAAGGGCCTTAGTGTAAGTTATTGTTTTATAAAAGAGAAGGGTTAAGGGGTAAACCCTAATAACACCTTTTAACACAAAACAACTCCTTCCTCCCCAAGAAAAGAGGTTTTGGCCGCCACCCAAGAAAGGGCCGCCGCCCTTGGCTGCCGCAAACCACCACCCATACGCGCCATCATCCTTGCAAAGTGTTGCTCCTGGTTGGTTCGTACTCGGTGTGAACCTTCCTACTAGCGAGGATTCGTTGTAACCCGTGTGTTACAATTCCGTGTAGTCGTCAAAGGTTGATTACTAAACCCTCTATGGTTGTTTCTTATTTATTTGTTTATACGCGTTTAAACTGAGATTGGGAATATTTTGTTAATTGGATTAATAAAATTACATATATATATTTATATATAAATCGGCCTATATATATTGTATATATAATCCGGTTTTGTTAAATATATAAACCGCTTCCGCTTCGTATACGATACCATGATTCCACAGTGGTATCAGAGCCACGGTTACGCGCGTATAGATGGTAAAGTTATAATTTTGATCTAGTTTTATTTGTCAAAAAAAAATTATTATTTTTTGACAAAAGATCAAAAGCTTTTTGTTGTTCATGAATTGTGATGTGAATCGAGCCCTAGGTATTTTTGACCCTTGTCATGGTTGTGTTTGTGATGCTTTATTTTTTTTATTGATTTGTATTTTATTACAGATATCGGATCCGGTGTAATAGATAGGATTAGAATAGATTTGTTTTATTTTGTATTTCAAATTTATTTGTAATCCTACAAGTACAAGATCAAGACGAAGATAAAAAGGCGAACAGGTTCCATGAAGATAGAGATCTCGGGTCAAGTGGGAGCTATATCAAAATAGTTTTGAAAACCCCTTTTGACTAGTTCGTTTCGTTTCTGGCTAAAACGAAACGGGCGAACCTATTAGGGGCTTGATTCGTTTAATTTTATTATTATGTTTTGTGGTGTGTTTTATTTATTGTAAATAATTTAGATAACCCAAAATAAATAAACTTTTCACAATCATGGCAACGGTTTTATTAAAAACAGTTTTATAAAAACCGAAAAAGCTATTTAATAAAGGAGTTTTATTAATATTAAAACAAGTCCATTCGCGATAATACGACCAACATAGTTTAAATAGGGTATTTAAAACTATACCGTGTCGAGTGTTGAAAGGAGTTTCAATTATCACGAACAATATA
>JAUTDX010007250.1:600000-838850 GCA_030844895.1 Ambrosia x helenae
CAAGTCGCGTCTGCCGCCGTCGCTGCAGCCCTGTGAGGGGCGGCTCCCCTTTATCAAAAAACGACTCTCAAACGGCCAAGCTATGATACCAATTGTTGGCCCAGACAATTAGATCAAATACGAACACAGGATATTTTGGGAGACGAACTCGCAACTCTTTCTATTCAACCAAAGGAACTTACAAACAAGGGACAAATAAAACCATTAACCTATAACCCTATTTATACTAAACAAACCTTACTAATCCTACTCAAATACTACTAGCAATCATAATCTAATACTAACCAAACATCATTATCTATACTAATTAACCAAACTAGATAATTCTAAACATTCAAACTAATTTAAACCAATCTTTTACTTTTGTCCTCCAACTTTCAACTCATACGCGTTTTAGGATTAACTTTCAACATTATTTATATTCACACAAATTACAATTATATTTATAGCTTTATACATAACATTCTATTGGTTTGGCTCAATGTATGCAAATAAAATATAACTAGCCCACTTAACCCAATAACACTAAGTTTAACAGTAAAACCATAAGTCGTGAAGTAACTGTTGGTGTTGAATATTTCAGGGATTATACTAAGTGTACATCCCTGGGATAGCTAGGATGATATTATGTTCAGAATATATCTATATAATGTATGTTTAATATATCATGAAAATGACTAACGACCCTTGTCAAATAAAATCCTTTGTGTAGGTCAACTCCAAATAAAATAATATTATGTTATATTTTGGGTGATGTAACACCCCAACCGATGGCGGAAACATCGAGGTGTCACGTAGTGACGATTGTTCAATACTCATGGACTAAAAGTGTAAATTTTGATATATATTGATTAACTAGTTTATTACATTGAAAGAAAAATACAAGATACAATGATTCTACAGTAAAAACTAAAACTGAAATACAATGAATCCAAAATCTAAGTAAAAATTCCAAAAGCTTAAAAGTCATCTCATAAATAACCTGAAACATGTACGAAAATAGTATATGTCAATACAAAAATGTATTGGTGAGCATACCCTGTTTGAATACGTATAGTAGAAAAAGAGTTTCGCAATTCACGTGTTATACTGTCTACAATTTAGTGTTCAAGCTATGTACAAATGCCACCCAAAATCAAACCTTTGTTTAATGAATCAAGAGTCACATATATATAGTATTCGCTCATAGTAGGCGATGAATAATCGTTCACACATAACAATAATTAAGTACTATTTATTGCTATGCTAGGCCGCCCAGCGGTTAATGATTAAGGTCATAAGTACACACTATCAACGAATCAACAAGTAAAACACATACAAGAATTGCGTTTGTGAATATATGATAAAACATGATTAAGTGAGTGAAGTAATAAGCGTACGTGAGTCACCCCAAAAGGGTAAAACATGAAAAAGGGGAAATATATACTCACAGTTTACGAAAGCGATCAAAATCCACTTAAGCGGTCGTGAGCTAAGTAATGGGAATTCCGAGGAATTCAACCTATAATGTGTAAGAATTCTAATAAGGAAAAGTCTAAGAGTCTAAAGTATCTAGGTTTTAAGGCATTAGGGTTTGCTAAGTCGATTTGGGGAATTAGAGTTTTTATGATTAGTCGAATTAATGTAAAAGTTGTATATTAAAAATAATATACCAAAGTTTGTAAATATGATTTAGGTAATAGCTGTAATATAATTATTACCAATTAAATATTCAGATCAAAATATATTTGAATAATTATGACAAAATAATTTAATTAATTACTTGAACTAATTATTGTAAATATATACAATAATCATAAATGTTTAAATAAATAATTATGAATTACACCACAATCCAACAACTAATAATAAATACTTTCAAACATAAGAATATTTATATTCTAAAAAGTATTTATAAAATAGATTTTAAATAGTGTAAATAAATAAATGTCTAATTATGTCTAATTAAACGTAAATAAGACTAAAAATACAAGACATGATTCAAAAATGCTATTTTTATAGAAAATGAATGATTTCTGATGTAAGTTAATGAAAATAATTTTCTCACAATTTTTATAAACTTAATTATATTTAAAACTGATTTAATGAGATTAAATCATGTTTAAATGATAAAAAATAAGAAAATTAATAAAAATAAGTGTTTTCTGGTCCAATAATTTTTATTTCAGTTCATGTTTATTAGAAATAATTGCCCAAAACGTTTGAGATTAAAATCATTAAAAATGAATTTTTAATCAATTAAATATGATTAAAACAATTTAATTCAATAAAAATATAAAAATAAAACATTTTCCAGAAACTAAAAGTGGGATAATATTCTATGAGGTGTCAAGAAGCTACTCCTAAATTTTCATAATTTTTAGAGCAAAAATGAATTTATTATGAATATTCTAAGTTTATATGTATTATATAAATAACAAAATAAAAGAAAAAGGAAAAGGAAAAAAAATGCTGAAAAAAAATACTTGCTGTTTCTTGGATTCGACCCTGAATCAATACCCATACAAACACACCAACAAACCACTCCACCACAAATTCTTTTGTTAATTTTAAAAGAAACCATATATATTTATATTATATTAAGTGTTCATCATCTTCTTCCCCAATTCAACCTAAGAACCCTAACCCTAAGCCCTTTTTTTAATAATCTGATTTAAACAAGTTTAAACCACGAAATGATAGGGCTTTTAAAGAGGACACTACGAGGATCAAAATGGCATAAAGAATAGAGACTCACATCGCGTATTATGGCCGTAAACTAAACTTCAAGTCCCGAACAGAAAGATGACCAATTGGAAGCTATGCGACGCGTTTAAGGATGGTTTTTTTGTGGGTTCTCAAAGGGAGTTAGTGCAGAAATGATTTGCAATGCTTGGTTTATGTAAAGATCGATTAAAACAAACATTTTAATGGGTTTTAAATTTTCCGGTCGGTTACAATCTTTACATGCGATTAAAGGCCTATTAAAACAGCGTTTAAACACACTATTGATAGTCGAAATGGTCGTTTAATGATGGAGAAATGTTTTAAATGTTGAAACGGACCACTAAACACGCGAATTGATGTTCGCCGGAAACAAAAATCGCCGGCCGGAATAGTTTCTGCCGGAAAAAAAAACGTGCAGAGGGGAAATGAAGGTTCATGTTTGAATCTTTTGACAAATAGCAGAAATGACCCCTCATGTTTAACCTTGTTAGTTTATAATAATCTTTGTTAGGTTTTCTCTATATAAAACTTAACCAAGTTAAGTTTATTTAACCAAAAAAATTTCTAAAACTTTATATATTTGAAAGTTTTATAGAATTCATTGCGTAGACGTTTCAAGATACGTATTTGATTAAAACTTATACCCGATCCATAATAAATGATAAAAGTTTAGTTTACTCTAAAATAAATTTTGAAAACGACGAAACTGATAGGGATTATGATGGAAATATTTGAAAGGCTAATTTTGTAATTTTGACGAAAGACGAGGGTGAAGGATGTCACAGGTGAGTCTAGCTAATGTCTTAATGCGTGTGAATTCAATCTTATTTGAAAGTTAATCTATGTTCGTTGTGTTTATTTCTGTTCATGAATACGTTGTGTTCATTTGTGTTCATTAATGTTCGTTTGTGTTATTGTGTGTTCATGAACAAAATTAACAAACAAAGACAAACACAAGTGTTATCTTAACAAACGAACATGAACATAAAATCTCGTTCTGCAAATGTTCATGAACTGTTCGTGAACTAATAATTTCCTTAACAAACGAATACGAACAAGTCCTTGTCCATGTTCGTTTGGTTTGTTTGCAGCCCTGTGTGTAACGCCCAAAAAATTAGGCGGGCGTGACATTAGACTGTGTAGTGACTCACCTTGAGCACAAACTTTATCCTCTCATATCACGACAACTGGACGCTGACATGCACCGAATAAAGGAAGCTGCTTGCTCACCTAACCTAGTTGTGGCTCACATTGACCTCCCACGCTAGCAAGCCCTCAAAAGAGTCGTTGCTCTTCTCTCCCTCCCACGCGAGCACACTCACTCCAGCTTGCTTGTGGTCTCCGTCACGCCACCCCGTTGTCTTGTTCGCAAGCCACGTGGCTCGTGACTCGCTCATGCTTGCTCTGGTCGCGTACCACACTCCACAACAAACAACCTTAGGCTAATTAAACCATTAGGCCCTAACAACCGATCTTACCTTTTTTTAGAACAAATATAACATTTATTTGTCAAATAAAGTCGCCAATCAATCATGATACTGATACCCATGGAGAAGAGCAAGAGCAAGAAGATGAACCCTAGAGAGCATCTCCAAGTAAGCCAACAAGACACCGACCGAGTCACCCAACTCAGCATCCCACCCCAGCCACCAGATGCCCTCCACAGCTTCTACGAAGACTTCACCCTTAGAGGCATCCGAGTCGACCGGTTCCAACCCGGTTCCATCTCCTGCTCTTTCACAGTCCCCCCTCGTCTCACTGTAATTCATCTTATTCTACCCATTATTATTATTAGTATTATTATTATTATTATTATTATTATTATTATTATTATTATTATTATTATTATTATTATTATTATTATTTTGCATATTTAAAATCAGGACAGGAATGGAAAGCTGGCAGTGGGTGCGATTGCTAATTTAGTGGATGAGATAGGTGCGGTTATGGTGTATGAAAAAGATGTGCCAATGAATGTTTCGGTTGATATGTCTATTTCTTATCTTTCTACGGCTAACCTCAGTGTATGTTTTGCTTTCTGTTTATCAATTCTAATAATGCAATTCATTCAATTATTTGCTGCTTCTGTTTTTTTCCCAAAACACTAATTAGCTTTCCATTTTTAAACAACTCTTTAGTTGCCAAACGTAATAATGGAGATAACCGAACCAAACAAAACCGACGTTTCTGCTCGGTATAGCTCGAGCTCAGCTTTTTCGACAGCCTAAGCTCGGCTCGTTTATTATTTTTCAGTTGTTATTACATATATAATTATTTCTCTCTATATATATTTGTAATTTTGTACATGTTCTGGTTATTTCTATAACAATTTTGTTTATAATAATATATATTATGTGATTATAAATTTTGTATATAATATGAAAATTATTGTAAATGTATAACTAATAGGCTCATTTAAGCTCGTGAGCTCAATCAAGCTCGCTATGTGAAGCTTGATTATTAGAAGAGCCCTATTTAGGCTTGAGAACAGGCTCGTTTAAGCTATGTTTGTTTGGAGCTTTTGACAAGCTGATCATAAGCGGCTCGACTCTTTTACGCTCATACCCAAGAGGACTTTCAAATCTGAGATGTATACCCCCAGGGCCTTACCATCACTAATTGAGAACACGACTCTTTTATTCTCTATATATGAATGGCACACTAATGAGGAAGCTGAGGGCGTTGAGTTGTGGATTAAGATTTGTACCCGGCTTTGGGTGTTACAACTATGATGATGTTATGCATAAGTTGATTATGTGACAGGTTCTTTGTTTATAATTTTATATGTTAATGTTTTTTAAATGTGGGTTGTTGGCAGGACGAGTTGGAGATTAGCGCAAAGCTTCTTTCTTGGCGGGAAAGGGGCGGTTAAAGGAACGCTTGTTGTTTTGAAAAACAAAATAACCGGGGAGATTATTGCAGAAGGACGACATTCTTTGTTTTCCATAACAAGAAGCAAAATATGAAAACAAAATAACCGGGGAGATTATCATAAAAAATATTTTTATGATAGTTATGTGGGGTAAATGTTGTTGTGGATCATACGCTAAACTCTAGCCAAAAACCAAACCGCCTCCGGCGTCAAGGAGCCGAACGTGTCAAACGTCAGGGGGGACGAATGCATGCTGATTATCCTCAAAGCTTCCGCGTGCTTTTCCAGTTTCTTTGACTCTGCTTTCAGTACCGCTTGTCCCGCCATAAATCCATTTTCCCGAAACCCGAATAGGGGGATACACATGTGAGATCGACACAAGCATATTTTCCGCCCTCACAATAAAAAACTAACATGTTAAGCGAGCGTATGATGAATCTCCTTTCCACCCTCACAATAAAAAAACTAACATGTTAAGCGAGCGTATGATGAATCTCCCTTCCACCAGGTTTATGATCTAAGAGGGGGACTACTAGGGCTGTGCAAAGGGTCCGGAACCGACCCGACCCGACCCAGACCCATCAAAACCGTATACCCTTTTATTGTTGAAATTAGGAACCATGAACCGAACCTTAAAAGACTATGTGGTTCTGGGTCCTAAAGGTTCTGATGGGTCGGGTAAAGGGTCTGACCATCTATAATCTTTTAATATAATAGGCACTTTTAAAGGATTACATATTCCTACTCTTTTACCATGTTCGTAAAAGAATTCCTCCATATGGTTCTAACAATAGCCCATGAGTTCATTTTTTAAGTCACTTTTCGTTTCTCGACTTATGTTTTCGTAACAATTTTGTCATTCTCATCACTCGAAACATTATGTGAATCTGTTATGTATGCATCGTAAACACACACACACACACACATCAGAGCGACATACATAAATATTTACATCAAATTTGGATATAAACATCTGTGCATATACATCAAGCCGAAAAATATTTCAAGAAAAATACATTGTTATTCTTATAAATAATATTTTTAATATTGTACTAACATTACATGAAATCGATTACAATAACACATAAAAACAAACAGTGAAAAGACTAAAAAATATTATTTTTTATTTTCTAATTAAAATACAAACGGTTCTTGTAGTTCTTATATCAGAACCATGGGTTTGGAACCGACCCGACCCGGAACCGATAATTCATATAAATCTAGAATCGGAAACCGACCCATATATTTAAAAAGATTCAGGTCCAAGGTTCTCACGGGTCAGGTTCAAAGTTTGTGTGGTCCGAACCATGAAATGCTCCCCCTGGAGACTACCATCTTACATACGGGGACTACTATAGATCTATCTATATATATAAAAGAAAACGTATATGTTGACGTGGCGTGCAATGGAGGCCTCAACCTTCCCTTGAGAGTGCCACGTGTCATCATAATGGAGAGTTTTTGGTGTTTTTGAATTGTTTCATTTTTTAATTAAATTGAGTTATTTTAGGAAAAAAGAATTTAAAAATAAATTTAAAATTTTCTCTCTCATATTTCCTCCCATAATTTTTAAACGTTTATATCTTTTATATACGAGATTTTTTAAAGAAAAAAATTACACCAAATTAACGAGCGTTTTATTATCTTTCCAACGAGTACCATAGTGCTATATAAAAAACGGAGAAAAAATCGACTATTTTTTGTGGGGTTTTGTTCATACAGGAAAAAAACACACAAAGTGTTCATGTTATCACGTAAAATTAGATTTTGTGGGGAATATGAGTTATTACTGATTAGAATACTATGAACATGCAATGATTGAGAGATTTTGTGGTTAGTTAACTTGAGCCATTTGCAATAGGTTATCACGTAAAATTAGATTATTCAACCCCGGAACCCTTCCGGGGTAATCAGCTAGTTAAAAAATAAAGAAAAAACAGAAGTGAGTAAGATGGGGAGTAGCATCACGGATTAGAGAATACCAAACTCCTGCCCAAGGCATTATAGCCTAGTGGCATCTTGGTGGTGAGATAAAACTTAGGGGCCATAAGGTCCTGAGTTCGAATCTCACAAAGGGGGTTTCTCATAATTATAAGTTTCCTCCTGAATTGGTGAATTGGTAGTGGAATATGATCACTTTCAAACATTGGTGACACGATGATACTCTAGTGTTTCGTGAGTGATTCCAATTTGTTGGCCGTTAAAAAAAAACAATACCAAACTCCTAAAAAGCAATGTACTCTCCGGCGACGGTCAACCGTCCCTCCCGTCTTCCTCCGCCAACCATTTCCCAAAACCCTACAAAAACCACACACCACAACCAATTCCTTCACATTCTCTCTAAACCATTATCATCTTCATCTTATTCTTCTTCTTCTTCTTCAAAACCAATTCAATTCCATCACAAATCATATAAAGTCCAAACATCCTCTCGTCTTCTGTTCAGACGATACTCAGCCTACACGTCCTTTTATTACTTCAGATGAAGCTTCGGAGCCGAGTTTTCTGGAGTTTATTACTTCAGAGCGAGTTAAAGTTGTTGCCATGGTGGCATTGGCGTTGGCGCTGTCTAATGCTGATCGTGTTGTCATGTCGGTTGCGATTGTTCCGTTGTCTCAGTCTCGTGGTTGGTCTCAGGCTTTTGCTGGTGTCGTTCAGGTACTTTTATTTATTTATTTATTTGTTCATTTTTGAGTTTTGTGTTCTGTTATATGAGTTAGATTTGTGATATTTCATTATTTTGTGGTTACAGTATGGTTGATTAGTTTATATTGTAAGGCATAGGTTGAGTATAAATTTTGTGATGCGTGGTAATTAATTAGATTAAGGATGGATCATTGGTTTAGTGAATTAGTGATGTATTGGTCATAGAAAAGTGAGGGCTTTATTGAACTAGACATGTAGTATGAAATATCATTTTTACGACTTTAGACATCATTTAGGGGTTATTTGGTGTTGAGACATTTGTCTGCACTATGCAGACGCGTGCAGACGTTTGTGGTTTGCAGATTGTTTGTTTTTTAGAAGACCTTTCACTCAAAAAGGTCTTCCTGACCACTTTTTGGTGCAGACTTGTTCCAAAGTCTTCTAAGGTCTTCAAAGGTCTACTCCACTTCTCTTCTCCTCACCCACCACCACCACCACCGTCCACCATCACCTACCACCTTCCACCACCACGGTCCACCACCACCCACCACCACCACCACCACCACCGTCCACCACCACCACCCACCTACCACCACCACCACCGTCCACCACCCACCACCACCACCGTCCACCACCACCACCCACCTACCACCACCGTCCACCACCCACCACCACCACCGTCCACCACCACCACCACCGTCTACCACGACCACCACCGTCCACCACCACCACCACCAACCACGGTCCACCACCTCCTACGACCGTCCACCACCACCACCACGGTCCACCACCACCCACCACCACCACAACCGTCCACTACCACCATGGTCCACCACCACCCACCACCACCACCGTCTATCACCAGACTGTTGTAAAAAATCAGTTTATTTAAATTTCAGTTTATTTCAGCAGCCTGCGGACATTAACAAACAAACAGTCTTCTTCTTGCAGACTGCAGACCTTTGGTCCACCTCTTCTCCTGCAGATGTCTGCAGATGTGGTCCGCAGACTGCAGACATTTTCCTGCAGAAAAAACAAACAGCACCTAAGAGGTCTGATTGGGTAAGAGGCTCTGAACCCGTAAGAGGCTTGACTTAGCTCGGCCTGACTAGTTGGTGGTGGTGGGTTGAAGAGGTGGTGCATGAGTGCCGGCTAAGGGTTATGAACACAGGTGAATGGATAAAGGATTAAATTTTTCGTTCAACATCATTTTGAAACTTAATGGATAAGAGGCATGTTGCCTGATTCAGTGGTGGCATGTTAGTGAAACAAACTTAATGCTAGCGGTAGCCTCTTAGGCTAGTTTAGGTTGTTTTAGGTTGATTCTAAGCTTTTATTTGGGTTGATTCCAGCCTTAATTAGGATTTTTTTTTTACCATTTTTGGCTGGAATTTGGCCTGAAATCGCGTCTTTCCAGTCGCAGCCCATTTGCTGGCCTAGACACGCGCGCTGTGCGCTTTTGCAACATAGATTTTGAAAGGATGATCAGCTGTGTGCCTGTGTTTATATTTTATAATTGATGTACCTGTAACCTGTTCTGGTGCAAATATGTGGTAAGGTAATGATAATCAAACAGTATGGACGTGTTTCCTTATATCATTATATGGTCGTTTACATTGTATTTTGACTTTTACAAAAAGGCCTTGGTATCACAAAATCAAGGTTGGGCCCGTTGAGGTAATATAGGAAATCAACAACTTAAGTACAAGCCAATAAATTAAGTAAAATTTAGACAGATATATTGTGAGATAAGTTCGTGTATTATGATTGAATTTTCTATGTACATGCTTAATGGCTAGAGACTTGGGGTGTTTGGCAAGCTCTGTGCCAATAAGTGCTGAGCCATTAAGAGGTGTGATTGGGTAAGAGACCTAACTTCGCTCCGCATGACTAGTTGGTGGTGGTGGTGTAACGATAGGCAATATGGATTCGATATATAGAATTCACCACTCGATCTATATATTGGACGTGTGTATAACCTTATGATTTCTTAGGATTAGCGATGTAATTTGCAAAGAATCTGCATTTATGGTTAATATTTAATTGTGAATATCTGAAACTACTTTCATCAAAGTTCTACCTTTTTTGATTCCTTCTAATTGGCGGCACTGATGCAGTCATCTTTTCTTTGGGGTTATCTGATATCACTGATTGCTGGGGGAACTCTAGTGGACTATTATGGTGGTAAAATAGTTATGCCATGTGGGGTAGCTTTATGGTCAATGGCTACATTTCTTACCCATCGGACTGCTGAAAATTTTCTTTGGGTACTACTTAGCATGCGTGCTTTGCTTGGAGTTGCAGTGGGCGTAGCACTTCCATGTATGAACAACATGATAGCAAGGTAATAACCTCTCCTTAGCAAACGTGTACCATGGGTCAATTCGGATTATGTTATATCTCTAATAGGTCAAACAGTTAAAATCAAAATACCTACGAAGAAACGGGTCAAATGGATCAAAACTCTCTCAAAGTGTCGGCTATTGCATATAACCTCTAAAATCATTTTACTTAAAAAGGTAGATTTTAACTAAACGATATGATATTTGTAATTGTAAATTTGTAATATTATCTACCACTTATTGTTATAAAATAATTCTTTATTTTTATGCAAATATTGCATAGGGGTCAGCCAACCTGTTCCATGCCAAGAATTTTCATTTTCACACATTACCAACTCGTCTGACCATGCCATTTTGCCACCTATTCACATGTTCATAGCATTACTCCAAATGATTGTTGTCTTGTTAAATTGAATGGGCGTAAAATTTGTTTTCTTTTAGATGGTTTCTACAAACTGAACGACCAAGGGCTATTGGCCTTGCGATGTCTGGGAAATGCTATTGGACTCACACTTTCTCCGATTCTCATGTCACAAGCCGGTGTAGGACGACCATTTATAATATTTGGATTTCTATGGAGTTTCAATATTCCACTAAAAAACTAAATTAGTTATATAATAAAAAATAAATGCCACTAAGTAACTTTTGTTAGTGCTCTACTAATCAAGGCTAAGATTACGGAGTTGTCAAAATAAAAAAATAATTAGGTGGATTCCCTTAGATTATCTCTCTCTCCCCAATAATTATGTAACTTTTTTCAGTGCTCTACTAATCCAGGCTAAAAAACTAAAACGGTTCCATCTGACGGCCATGATCGACTCTTTTCCACTTTCTTGTTTTTTTTTTTTTTTTACTTTTTGAAAAGGCTGAACTTTCGTATAAACAAAACAAAACAGAGCCAAAGAGAAAGCACAGCAATCAATCAGCTAATCCTTTTTATATGTTTCTTCATTACATTAGTTGGTAATCTTATCATCAAAGAATTTGAAGCAACATCGTCAAACCACAAGTTCAGAGGTATTTTCTTACATTTATTAGAGCACCCGTAGTGGCAAAGTTATTAGGCGTTTTAAGCCACCATAGCGCCGGGAACACCGCCCCCCCAGGCGCTATGGTGGCGTTTTGGGGTAAAATAGTTTTGAAGGTAACGAGCGTTGTGCATTGTTTCTTGTGAGAAGTTGACCGTTACAACGGTCATATAGCCGTTCAAAAAATAATTAAAAAAAAAAATTATTCTACTCTATATATATATATATCCATTCCATATTTCTTCTACTCTACAATACACACATACAATACACACATACTTTTACTCTCAAAAAAATTCAACACACAAAAAATCATCAAAATGTCGTCCCCTCCTCACTCCGATGATTCGTTTATGGATCTATATAATCGGTTTTTTAAAGATGACGACGTGGAAGAGGAGGCGGCCGTTACGAGTGCGGTTCAACTAGCGTGTAGCGCGGTTGAAGCTGTAGGTACTTCCGTCCGACGGCCGATATTGTCTAGGCAATATATAGAGCGAGACCGTGTAGCCGCCAATGAGCGTTTGATGAATGACTACTTCAATGCCGATCCGGTTTACGGCCCTGATTTGTTTAGACGAAGATTTCGGATGCGTAAAAACTTATTTTTGCGCATCACCGGAGATTTAGAGAACAACTATGACTATTTTAAGCAAAAACCCGACGCTAGAGGGTGTTTAGGATTCACCGCAATTCAAAAGGTGACTTCCGCAATACGTGTGCTCGCCTACGGGAACACATACGATATCAATGATGAGTACTTGAAGATGGCGGAGAAAACCACACGCGATACTTTGGAGTATTTCTGCTACGGTATTTACAAATATACATTTGATTTTTTTATATATACATATAGTACGTACATATTTTTTATATTTACATTTGATTTTTTTAGGTATATGCCAATTATATGGAAAAAGATACTTGAGAAACCCGACATGGAGCGACCTTCAACAACTATATGAAGCGCATATTCAAAAACATGGATTACCCGGTATGATTGGTAGTATAGATTGTCGTCAATGACGATGGTATGCTTGTCCAACCGCATGGCGAGGTCAACATACACGCGGTGACCAAAAGGGACCAACGTTGGTTTTACAAGCAGTTGCCTCACAAGACATGTGGGTTTGGTCAGCCTTCTTTGGTCTAGCCGGGTGTATGAACGACATAAATACTTTCCAGCATTCGCCATTGCTAGAGTCTTACATTGGCGGAACAATACCGAAATGTGGGTTTTATGCAAATAATAATTACTACGAGCATGGATACTACTTGGCGGATGGTATATATCCGGAGTATTCAATGCTTGTCAAAACGTTTAGTCAGACTCAAGATGAAAAAAAGGCAATATTTTAAAAGAGTTCATGAGTCTGCAAGAAAGGACGTTGAGAGGTGTTTTGCCTGTCTTCAAGCACGATGGCATTTTGTAAGAAATCCTTGTCGTATGTGGGAAAAAGAAAGGATTAGAATGGTGATGTATGCTTGTATCATAATGCATAATATGATACTTGAAGACGAAGGAAAGACAATATGCCCAAATTATGTAGCAGGAGAAGATGTTCCAGGGACGCAAGCGACACAGCAGGAGAGATTCCAAAACAGTGCCATGTTGCGTTCCAAGGAGTTACATAACGCGTTGAAGGCGGATTTGGTGGAGGAAGCATGGTCGATTCGCCCGACTCATCAGAGCCAGGAAGAAGAAGAAGAAGAAGATGATGATGAATTTTATGAAGAACAAGGAGAAGAAGAAGAAGGAGAAAACCAAGAAGGAGACGACGACGACGACTAGTTTTTTTAAGTATTTGTAACTTTTTTTTAAGTATTTGTTGTTTTTTAGTATTTGTAATTTTTTTAAGTATTTCTAAGTTTTATATATTTAATGAAAAATAATTTAAACTATTTAATATTCTTTTATTTAAATAAAAAACAATAAAAAAGCAATGATTACCCAATCATTTATAACCCCCACATAACCCTCCTTCCCACTACACCTCTTTTTCCATAACCCCAACATAACCCCCTTTTTATTACTTTTTAATATTTTAATCACATAACCCCTACATAACACTCCACCACTACACATACCCTTACATTAGTTACTTAATTCATCCATGCTTCTTTCTTTCTTTGTTTGTCTGTTCACGTTGCATTCATTCATTCATTCAGTTTAGTTGGATTTAATAACTTATCAAAAAGAGTTCTCTATATTTGTATGTAACATAAACTCACTGACTTGTTTAATGTAAAAGTTTGTTAGAAAAGGAATCAAAGTTATACGGTTATAGCTATATTATCATAACAACGCTGCTTATATATGGTATAAAGTACTTTATCCTGTCAAAATTAGCAGTTGACTGGCTAAAAACACCCTAATCTGTTAATACATATTTAGATCCCTTAACAAAACACTTGGTCAAAATTAGCAGTTGACTTGCTAAAAACAACTAATTAATCAAACAACTAATCAATCAGACAACCTCAGTCCTCTGTCACTGTATCCGAGCAAATTACTATCATCGCCTCTTTGGTATTTCAAACCATAAACTGCTGTACCACGAATATATCTTGGTATTTCTTTGATATCCGCATACTGACTCTGCTTTTAGGAGTGCATAAACCTTCACACAACCCCAACTAAGTAATCGAGATTTGGCTGAGTATGAATTAGATAGCGAAGACTCCCAATAATTCTTCTATAATTGGTTTGATCAACATGTTGACATACCTGCATTTAAGAATTTGTTTTGCGTATGCTTCTTGTTTCATTGATATCCCCATCTTGGTTTGTTCTATACCAAGGTAATACGACAGTTTCCCCAAGTCATTTATCAAAGAACGATTTCATTTTTGTAAGTGCATGATGTCCCTAGGCTAGTATATATGTTGTTTGGACGTGTTTCGGGGTGTTTGGAGACGTTTATACGCGTTTTAGGGTGTTTGGGACATGTCAGGCGAATAGGGAGATCCTTCAGGCGAGTAGAACATACTCGCCAGTACTGTTCACGCGAGTATAAGGCTAATCGTGTGTTGTATCAGGCGATTAGGCCCAATCGCCTTATCTGCATGGTGGATAACATCCTATTCGCTAGTTCTGTCCTGTACGAGTACGGGAGGTATAAATAGGCCCAATCATTGCCCTAATCATCAGTTCTTGCCACACACACTCTCCAAACACCCTCGCCTGGTCTGTAAGGTCTGATTTGATCATTGTAAACACTCGAGCTCTGTTTTAGTGATTAATCTTTAATCTTTTGACCCATTTGTGTGTGTTAATTACTCGCATATCATTGTTTTCATATTCGTTTCTGTTATTAAAACATATTTAGAGGATTCCACACTCTGAATATCAAGCTCGTGATTGTCGGGTGACCCGTTAGTCGATCCTACAAGTGTTATCAGAGCCGAGGCTCTTATCACGAGTGTTTTGATAGCAAAAACAAGTGAAAACAGGTAGGTTTTTGTGTGAAAGTTGTGATTTTTGAGCAAAAACCTGTTTTGAAGTTTGAAACTTTGAGTTTTTGATAAAAACCCTTATTTTCAAATTCTTGGTGTGTGTTTATGGATAAAAACGTGTGTTTTTTATTAGGTTTTGTTCTAAAAGTGTTTTGGAAACTTTTCCAATCATTTGGGGTTTAAACACATCGTTTTGGATAAGATTTTGAGGCAAAAACGGTGGTTTTTGAGCAAAAGTGAGGTTACAGATCAGATCTAGCGAATACACAGACATTATACACGATTAGCCTTACAATCGCCTACTATATAGGCGATTAGAAGAAGACTTCACACGATCAACCTGTAATCGCCTATATATAGGCGAGTAGAAGAAGATTTCGCGCGAATAGAGCTATACTCGCCAGTTCTACTAGCGATTAGGGCTCTAATCACCATTTCCTTATATGGTATAGAACCCTAATCGCCTGAAGGGTCCCTACTCGCCTGAAACTTGTAATCGCTCAACTGTTCACTAGCAATTACACCCTAATCGCGTGTAATACTAGTGATTACAACCGTACTCGCCCCAACAAAACCCTAATCGCTATTTTACACCAGAATAGAGTTCCTAATCGCCATTAAGGACCAGAAACTGAAAAATTGACTAAGTATCGGACTTTTAACGAATTTAAACATATGGCAAACCCGTGGGGACATCTGAACCAACCAAGGCAACAATATAATCAACAAATGAACAATCAAACGAACGTACCCACGAACCCTTGGCAATTCTCAGCCGACCGTAACGCGCAACGGATGCAACAAGCGCAAATGCAAGCGAATGTTGCCGGAGTCAATCCGTGGGCGCTAGCGGCTCAACAACAGGCAATGAATGCAAACCCTTGGGCGCTCGCGGCTGCTGCAAACTCACAGACGAATCATTTGTCTTCCGTTCTCATGAGTGACTTAGAGACGGGTAGTTCGAATAGGGCGCCGAAATTGCAATACATGTCCGACTACCATGGATGGAAGGGCAGATTTTAGACGTATGTTGAGGGCATCGATGGTCTCGTATGGTTAGCTATAGAGACAGGGTACAGTAGGCCGATGGTTGAGAATTCGAATACTCCGATCTCACTAGAGGATATGAATGAAGATCAGAGTAAAAAGTATAATTATGAAAAGAAGGCGATGGCGGCATTGAAGCAAGCTCTTCCTAAGGATATCCTTCATCAATTCGCTCAGTGCACAACATCACAGATGCTTTGGTTAGCACTTACTGAGCGAAATGAGGGTAATCTGAAGACGCGGAAGGTTAAAATGGATCAACTCAAGAAGGAGTTCGAGAACTTCAATGCTATCGGGAACGAATCACTGAGAGACATGACTGCAAGATACTACCATCTGATGTCTGAAATATATCAGTACGGGGTCTTATACTCATCTGCGGACCTTGTAGAAAGATTTGCTGAGGCGCTACCTCCTCATTGGCATCAATGGTTGGATATCCTGAAGTCAAGCAATGCTTATCAGACTCTCACCATCAACGAGTTCATTACCGAGCTAGAGAACAAGGAGATAGAGGAGATCAGGAGAGCAAACAAGGCGCTCATTCCACAGAATCCCAGTATCTACTACGGGAACCCTCTTCAGGACACCAGTGTGGGGGGAACCAAACCACAGACTGCTTTTGTGGTTAACCCGGACCCGGTTTATGCTTTTGACAATTATGGTCCCCCAGCCGATGTTCCTCCTCCTACATATCCTTTTGGACCGAACCAGTATCCTTTGAATTTTAATACTAACCAGTTTGGTGTTAACCCGTTTTCTCATCTTGCAGCACCAGCGCAGGCAACTGCAAACTTTGATGGACCATCTGCCACAGGTTTTGGTGGAGCTCCAACTACAAGTTATGGTGGATATGGAGGTGCATCGACTTCTAATCAAGGTGGCTATCGGACCAACCCAGTCCCAGAGCAGCTGAACACCGCAGGTTTAGAGAAGGTGACTGTAGAGCTAGCTCAAGAACACATGGCTCTACTGTCGACCTTGGTAAAATCCTACAGTGGATTGGTTGCTGGACAGATCGGGAATCCTCATCTTACACAGGAGGATTACTCGCAGATCGATAAAGACGACATGGATCTGATAGACATACAGTGGCACTTCGCAAGTGTGGTGAGAAGGGCAAAGGAGTATATGGACAGGACGGGAAGGAGAGATGTTCTGATAAACAACAACACCAAGTTTGGGTTCGACAAAACAAAGGTCACATGCTACAACTGTGGCACGAAAGGGCACTTTGCAAGAGAATGTGACCGACCTAAGCAGCAAGGACATCAGAATCCCTTAAACAACAACAGAGCGAATCAGAATCAGAGGCAGCAAGCTCAGGCACAACCAAATACTGAGCGTGCTATTGTCCCAGTAAATAACCAGAACCAGAACCAGAGGCCTCCTGCAAATAACAATCAAGGTCAAGCCCTGGTTATTCAAGCTGATGAAGGTTTCTACTGGAACCATCTGATCACTAGAGAAGAAGGTCCACAAGGCGGTGCAGCATGTTTTGCTCAACAAGCGTCTGAAGCACCAGCCGAAGTTGAAGAAAATTCAAGTCAGTCTGACATTATTACTTCTGAAACCGAAACGTCTGACTGTGACTCGGAGTGCGATTCTGATATGGGAGAAGATTTGGAGGATCTGTTAGCTGAAGCAGATGCGCTGATCGGTAAAAGATCGTTTCTTGTGAATGCTGACTGCATAGAGAAGAACTTTGGCGAATTCTTTGGAGCTCAGAAGACTGTAGCTCATTATGCATTGATGGTCATTACTGAATCGTCGAACAAGGTAAGTTCTTCTTCTGATTCCAAACTAGAATGTGTAGAGTGTAATCAGCTAAAATTCAGAATTAAGGTATTAACTGAAGAAAATCTGAATTTAAAAGCTGATGTTGGTCCATTGCAAAGGTCAATTGATTCCTTAAGATAAAAGGAGAAAAATTTTCTAAGTACAATTGAAAATTACAAGAGGGATGTTTCTGAATTGTCTAAAAACCTTAGCTAACAAACAAATTGCCATAAATAATTACATCAATGAGGTAGAAGACACTAAGAACAATTGGCCATTGTCAACTGTGACTATGAAAAGATCAAGAAGAAACTTGAGAGCTACTTAAACTGCAAGTATGTTCTTGATCACATAGTTGAACACTCTGAAAAGGAAAGCTTTTCCACCAGTCCCAAATATTCTTAGTGTCCACCTCCGGTGAGATTCGAAAATCATAATTTTGATGTCTTGCCGAAGGAGGAACTAGTGGACGTGGCAGCTGAAGCAGCAAAAGCTGCAGAGGCGGCCAAAGTTACTGAAGCAGCTAAACCTGCTGATGCGACTAAGGCTGCTACTCCTGCTAAAGTTGTCAATCTGAGTGAGAAAGCTGATGATATTAGTGTATATGACACTGACTCGTCGGATGATAAGCTTGATGAGCCTCCTAGATATGCATCGGCCAAAACTCAAGATGTTCCTCTTGAAAACCATATTATTACTACTGAAACCTTGAGTGAACTTGTACCGAAAGTGCAAATCGAGGACAGCAGAAGGATTAAGGTTCTATAAACTAAAAGGATCTGAAAAGGTATATGCTGATGAGGAAGTCCCTCTCAAATGTATCGCCCCTGGTCTAATTGCCAAAATTTGGCAAGAATCTGTCATTACCGTGGAAAAGGAAACCTGGAATAAAAGGAAGGGTAAGGGTAGAAAGGACCAGGGTAATCAGCCAAATGAGAATAACAAGAAAAATCAAAAGAATGTGGTGAATGATGAACAATGTCAATTAATTCGGATTTTGTACCTTGTAAACAACTTGCTCGTGGATGCACCTGCTGAAAGCAGGCCTTTGCTCATGCTGATTTCTTGAAACAAAAGAATGGTGAATGATGAACAATGTCAATTAATGTTTAAGGGATTGCAACATCTGCTACATTTAACCCCAATCCGCACTTGAGGTTGTCCATCTACTGAAACATTAGCCCAGCTTGTTATGGGACTATCATTTGTATCTTCACCCAAGCCCACCTTTTGTTTCGTTGAAATTAACAATCCTTGGCAATTACCACCCGGGTTCCCCTTGGGATCAAACAAACGAAACCTTTCTGCTCCATCCTCTACTCCCAACTATACCAATGCCCTTTCTCTGTCTTCAAGTTTAGTAAGATAATTTTTCAAGAGTGTCAAATACTAACATACCCAAATACCCTCAGGTATTGAAAATGAGAGTTCGACAAAACAAAATTCCACTAATCCTATTTATAACAAAAAAAAAATACAAAATAGAAGCCACTAACTAGTAAATCGTATCTCCGATAAGCTCGGACAAACTTTACCATTTCTCCTAAGCAGTTAATGCGGAAAAATATCGGTTATCGGTCAAGGACCGATATTTGATATATCGGTTTTCGCGGTGAGATATCAGTGAGATATCGGTAGTTATGTTTTATAATATATATATATATATATTATATATATATATATATTATATTTATATATATATATATATTGTATTTCTCACACTTCTATTGGATTTAATAACCTGTACATACAATCTAAAGTATATATACAACCTAAAGAAGCACAAAATTTCTATGATATCCTCAATGTACAACTAACCAAGCTACATGTACAACAAATAAAACTCAATAAACAAAAAAAGATATCAAATAACAAATTAGAAGAAGTTAAAGGATAAATTTGATAAAAAAAAAACTATTAGATCAAGGTTGAAAATGTAATTTAGTAAAAAAAAGTGTGAGATATGTAAACCCTAAAAAAACATATAACCTAAAAACATATTCAGATTTCAGTCGTCAATTCATCTCCTTCAGTCCTCCTCTACAGCAGCCCTTCATCTCCTCCTCTACAGCCCTTCATCTCCTCTGCATTGCACTGCAGACCTTCATCTCCATCTCCATAGGTATGTCATCTCCATCTTTGTCTCCATAGATATGTTCTCTATAGATCTCCATCTTCTTCTCCTAAGATTTGTTCATTTATCTTCGTCTTCTTAGTCAGAAAATGGGCAAAAAAAAGGAAAACGATAATTTCGGTGATATGACCGATATTTTAAAGTCCAATATCGGCCGATATATCGGCCATATCGACCGATATTATCGGCACCGATATAATGACCGAGATTACTTCTTAGGGCCTGTTGGATCAGTTTGCTCTTTTTGCTAAGTAAGAACTTGCTATCTTGACACTTAAGTGTTTAGCAAGCCCTTGTATATCAGATAATAAGCACAGCGGAATGTATAAGTTAAAGCAACACTTTTTATACTAAGGAAGAGTTATTACTCCCCCTTGATGATTGAAACTAATAAATGACAAGTATTTATTATGAATCTAAGCAGTAAATGAGAATTAGATACTTAGACAGATTCACAATAAATACAGAAATGGAATAGAACAGTGATAGTGTTTGAAGGATTTTTCTATTAAAATCAATGTCTAAAATAGAAGGTTGAAGCCTCCTATTTATAGACGTTTACATACATGTATCTTGCCCAAAAAGCAAGTACAGAAACAACAGAAACAAGTTGCACAAGTTGCAACATTGAAACAAACAAATACAGCTAAAAGTAATAATAAACAATAAAACTACTGATGCAAAAGGCGGTGGAAAATATCTGATGCTAAGTGCTGATGAATGACAAACTACTGATGAGTAGTTTGTCTTCAGTACTTCTGAAGTGAACTTGTCTGGTTTGGACTTCAGAACTTCTGATGAAGTTTCTTCTTCAGCACTTCTCTTATCTTCTCTTCAGCAGTTCTTTGTTTTCTTTTCAGTACTTCTATACTTAGCCAAAATGACAGAAGTGAATTAGACTAAGGTTTCCAAAAGTGGTTTCACCAATCCTCTTTGTCCTAACAATCTCCCCCTGGATTGATGAAGCCAAAACCTTACTAATTCCTTATGTTTTTCTTCTGTCTTGAACAATCTTCCATATCTCTTTGTACATGGTGTTCTTGAGCTGGTTTAACTGACCATCAGATAGAGATCCTCTCTGTGGTTCCAGATGTTGAATTGTGAGCAGGTCTTGTGTTGACAGTTTCTTCAGATCACTGATCTTCTTGTAAGCCCTGCTTGAGAGGTCTCTTCTTGTCAACAATACTGAGTTGTTATCAGTAAGTGACCATCTGATGATAGGTATCTTTGACTTGTTAAAGTCAGAAGAATAGGGAACCAGACTTGTCCCTTGGGTTGATGGTCCTGAGTGTTGGATGTCTTCTGTTTCAGTTAACCTCAGGTGGGAGTCTCTTCCTTGTTGTTGTTGCATATCAGGCATCTGAACAGTTGGGAGATGGTGTTCAGTCACTACCTTGGTATGCATCTTTTCTTTGATGGTCTTTTGTATTTGGTAGGCAAAAGTGGAAGGATCCCTGAATTGTGTTAACAGAGGTTTCTCCTCAATGTCAAAATCTGAATGGACTATTGAACTTCCTTCAAGTAGTACCATTTTGAAGTCAGTTTTGACATTGTCCTCTGCCTTCTTTCTCTGAGTAGCAGGTCTTCTTGATACACCAGAAGTTCTAACTAATGATCTTGAAGGATCAGCAGTTTGAAACTTCTCTGGATTTGCAGCCTTGGCAGCCAAGTATTTTCTGTAAGTATCCATCAGTCTTTCTTCTTTCCATCTGGATACTGAGGCTTTTGAACCATAGCCCTCTGCTACTAGCTCTTCTATAATCTAGGCTCTCTTGGCCTTTCCTTCTTTGCTAGTGGCCATTTTATCTGCAAGCAGTTGTGCTCTTCTTGTCAGCTCTTGCATTGAGAGTCCTTTGAGTGTAAAGGCTTTAGTCTTGCTGTTCTTGGTAATGTAAGACACCAGTTGTTGTCTTTTGTCTTGTTCAGCAATCTCATCAAGGCTAGCCTGCCTTTGTAGTTCAGCTTCATAAGCCTGAAGTTTTTCTTCATGGCTTAAATCTAGATCATCCCTTTCTTCCAGAGTTTTCCAGATCAGATCTTCTCTGGCCTTCTTGTTGGCTGCAACTAAGCTCTTCTCTAATAATTCAGCTGATTGAGAGACAGGAGAAGGGTTTAGTACAGTCATTGTTGTAACAGTTGTAGGCCTGATAGGATCAGATGTTGGTTGAATGGGAGCAGTGGTTCTGGAAGGGTCAGCAGTTTGAGGTTTGGAAGTGTTAACCTCTGATGGGTTGACAACTGCTGATGGTTTGTCAACTACTGAAGGATTGTCTTCAGTACTTTCTGATTCTTCATCAGAACTTTTGCCATCAGAAGTTTCTTCATTGTGCCTTAGGGATTCTTCAGATGTTTGGGTCTCATCTTCTTTTTCTGCTTCTTCAATCTCTTCTACAGAGACACCAAACTGTTTGGCCAGTTTTTCTTTCCTGGCCTGATCTTTTTGATCTCTTTCAAGGATGGCCACTCTTGCCCTTATCCTGGCTTGGAATGACTCCTTAGGTTCCCTGATCTTCTCCCCCTTTTTGGATTCATCAATTTTAAGTTTTGAGGTTGAGGGTTGGGAGAATTGTCCTTGAAGATGAGCAATCTGTTTGCTGTTGAAGTCTATTTTGTTGGACAGATCATTCATCTTCGTCTTGATCACTCCAAATTGATTCTTGATAGACAGCTCCAAGTTAGCTGTGTATGTTTGGAAGTGATTTCTGATGAGAGTATTCATCATGTGGTACAGGGGACCCTCTGGGCTGCATAGCTGGTTCAGGACTATGCTTGTTTGCCCAGGGAATTGGGTAGGCATTTGTTGTGAAGGGGGTGTTTTTGGGTGATCCTCATGTTGTACAGAGGATGCCACTCTAGGGGTTTTAGGGATTGAGTGGGCTTTAACCTGTGCAGGGGTGACTGGCTTCTTGAGCCTGGATACCCCTGAAACAGGACCTTCATAATGTGCCGTCAATTCAGTAGTTTGTGTTTGTGAAACATCATCCAAATTAATGGAATCATCTGATTCCCTGATGTTGCCCTCAATGAGGACTGTCTCAGTTAAATCATGAGCTGAGCCCAACTCAGTTCTCTCATGAACCTCTTGTTCTTGGTTCTGAGATTTCCTACTTCAGGCATTAAGCCTTCATCAGTAGTTGCCACATCTGAGGTCTTAGCTATGTTACTTCTATCCTCAGATCCACCACTGGGTGGTAACTGAGTAGTAGCAGCCTCAGATGCCCCAAGAGTCTCTAAAATTGGGCTTAAAGACTCTGGTCCACCCTCATCTCTTGGGATAGGGCTAGAGATGTCCACATCCATGTCTGATGTTGTGGTTATGTCCCCTGTTTGTTGTGGTTGTAGGGGACTGATATAATCAGATGGGACCTTCTCTTTTAGCCCAGAGAGAAGTTTGGCAATTTCTATTGCCTCTTGTTCAGAAATTTGTGGGGTTGGTTCAGTAGTTTGGGCAATAGGTGAAAGTTGTTGTTCAGCAGTTTCAAAAGAAGAGTGTGTTTCAATAGTTTTTCTAAGTCTTTTTCTTTTGAATAAAATGGTTATGGGTGCTCTTGGTGGGGTTTGAGATGGATGAGACTGAGAGGGTGTTTCAGTCTCACCTATTTGAAGAGCAGAATGCTCATGAGCATGTTCAGGCATCTCAACCTCCTGAACAGCTTTTCTTTTGGGTTGGTGGGTTGTTGTCTTTGTTGGCCAGGCAGCCGGTTTGTTATGCCTTGAGTATGCTTGTGATGTTAAAGGATTTAAAGTTGAAATTTTCCCCACAAGCACCTCATTACCCAGTTCCCCTATTATGCATTGCATAATGAACCTTGGGTACAACAAAAACTTTTTCTTGGTATTATTATGATGTAACACCAACTCATTGAAAAATAGTTTTGATGCCCTGAATTTAGTTTCATTCACAATAGAATGAAATATTGGTTGAAAAGTGGAGGGCATCTGGTCATAAGACCCTGTTTTAGGACTCAAACACATAATAATATAATGAAACAAAAGTTTGTATTTTGGTTCAAAATAGTTTTTGAAGATAGTAGCATGGGAGAGAGTACCTTGATAACCACACTCTGTCATGGTTAGATGAATATCAGAATTAGCAACATGGTCAGGGGCAGTTACATCATCCAGACCCAGTCTTGTTGCCAGTGTGGCCGGTGTGATGGTCAGTGGTTTCCCTTTTATTCTTGAGTTGAGGGAAATGACTTCATCATCCGTTGTCACCGTCTCAGCATTTGCCCAGAACTCATTCAGAGTTTCAGTGTGAATTGGTGGGTTTATTGTGAGAGCAGTAAAATATTGGGATTTTACGACAAGATCAATGATCTCATCGTATTGGGACCAGCCTTCTTGTTTTTCAAGAAAGGCCCTTTGATTGTGTCCCTGCTTTAGAACGAGAGCCATGTGGTTTGGGTTTTGATCGAACAGTTTGATTTGCAGGTTTAGGTTATTGAGAGAGTTTTTGAGAGAGAAAGAGGGATATTTTTGAGTTTGAAAGGATAAGTGTTGAGAAAAGGTATTTATCAGAAGTTTTAACCGCTTGAATCTTCTTTATTAGAAGTTTTTAAACCGCCTTTGGTTAAAAATCTTTTTATCAGAGGTTTTAAACTGATTAGGTCAAACCTCTGATGATGGGAAAAGTCAGATTTGCCCTTTTGACTAAACTACTGATGAAGAATTACTTCATCAGTGGTTCCCATTTTCTCTTCAGTAGTTTTAACAGCTGATGAGAAATATTTTTATAAATACTTTTATTCATAACTTCTGAAGTTTATTTTATCAGAAGTTACACACTTTTCAGAAAATTATCCCCATACTGATGTTTGTTCATCAGTAGTTTCTCTCTTTTTCAGAAGTTTTGTTTCAGACTTTTTGTCTGTTTTGTAAGTGAAAAATGAAAAATTGCAGAATAATAAAATAAACACTTACAAATTTAGCATCCCAAGCATGGATACTAACTTCTGAAATGTTGATGTGTCAAGGGGTTTTGTGAATATGTCAGTTATTTGATTAGCTGTTACAATATGCTTCACCTCAATCTTGCCTTTTTCATAGCAATCTCTTATGAAATGGTACCTTATCTCAATGTGTTTGGTTTTTGAGAATTGTACCGGATTTTGAATGATGCTAATGGCAGATTTGCTGTCTACAAACAAAGGTGTCTTGGTTTCTTTGAGTCCATAATCAAGAAGTTGATATTGGAGCCATTGTATCTGTGATGTACAACTTGCAGCTGCAATGTATTCAGCTTCAGCAGTTGAAGTTGCAACAGATGTTTGCTTCTTTGATTGCCATGACACTAGACAGTTACCCAGGAATTGACAACCACCAGATGTTGACTTTCTTGTCATCTTACACCCTGCATAGTCACTATCTGAAAAAGCTGATAACTTGGTATTGCTTGAAGCAGGATACCAAATTCCCAGTGTTGGAGTTCCTTTCAGATATCTGAAAATTCTTTTGACTGCTATAAGGTGTGATTCCCTTGGTGCTGATTGATATCTAGCACAGACACATGTTGAAAACATAATATATGGTCTAGAAGCAGTTAAGTATAAAAGGGAACCTATCATGCATCTGTACATGGTTTGATCAACCTGTTTTCCTTGATCATCAGGTTCAACTTGTGTGAGTGGTGTCATGGGAGTGGAACATGATTTACAGTCATTTAAAGAAAATTTGTTCAATAATTCTTTAACATATTTTGATTGATGTATAAAAGTTCCATTTGTTTGTTGCTTGATCTGCAGTCCTAGAAAGTACTGCAGTTCTCCCATGGTACTCATCTCAAATTTTGATTGCATGAGTTTCTTAAAATCATCACACAGTTTTGTGTTTGTTGAACCAAAAATGATATCATCAACATAAATTTGAACAAGTAAGACATGATTTCCAACATGTTTAATGAAAAGAGTTTTATCAATGGCACCTCTTGTAAAGTTATTTTTGAGTAAAAAGGTGGAGAGTGTATCATACCAGGCTCTTGGAGCCTGTTTGAGCCCATAAAGAGCTTTGTCCAGTCTGTACACCCACTCAGGATGAGAAGGATCCTCAAACCCAGGTGGCTGACAGACATACACCTCCTCTTTTATTTTTCCATACAAAAATGCACTTTTCACATCCATTTGATAAACTTTAATTTTGTTGGAAATGGCATAGGCCAGAAATAACCTGATGGCCTCAAGCCTTGCAACTGGAGCAAAGGTTTCATCATAGTCAATTCCCTCTTCTTGAGAGTACCCTTGAACTACCAGCCTTGCCTTGTTCTTGATTATCATACCAGCTTCATCTTGTTTGTTCCTGAAAACCCATCTTGTGCCAATTGGTTGCTTGTTTGGAGGTAAGGGACAGATTTCCCAGACCTGTTACTTGTTGAACTGAAGCAGTTCATCTTGCATAGCTTGCACCCAATTATTGTCTTTGAGGGCTTCCTGGTACTTCTTTGGTTCCAACTGAGAGATAAAGGCTGAAAATAGGCAAAAGTTGGAGAGCTGGTTTCTGGTAAGAACACCTGAAGCTATATCACCCATGATTTGATCAAGTGGATGATCTCTGTGTTCAATCAGTTGTTGTAAACCACTGACAGGTGTAGGTGGCTCTTGTTCTTTAAACAAACTACTGAGGTCTATAATATCTGGTTCAGGAGTTTTAGCTTCTTCAGTAGTTGCAGGTGCTGAAGCAGATGTTTGAGTTTGGCCTTCAGTATTTGTTGGATCAGAAGTTTGTGAAACTTCTGATGGTGTTGAAGTTGACTTAATGACTGTTTGAGGAGTCCATGGTGTAGGATCCTCATCTTCAAACCTTTGATCACCATAATAAGTAGGTTTGGAAGGAGTAACAGTCTTTTCAGGTCCAAAGTGGAAGTTGTCAAGGTCAAAGAATTCAACAGGATGTGCTGGAATAAGAGTGTGTTTTGACTCATTGAACTTGACATTCAATGTTTCTTCTACTATCCTGGTGTGAGAATTAAAAACCTTGTAGGCTTTTCTAGTTGAAGAGTAACCAAGAAAGTAACCTGAGTCAACTTTGGCAGCAAACTTTGAAATAGATTCCTTTATGTTCAAGATGAAACATTGACACCCAAAAGCCCTGAAAAAGGAGATAAGGGGCTTCATGCCATGAAGAACTTCATAGGCAGTCTTGGAATGTCTCTTGACCACAAGAACTCTATTCTGAACATAACATGATTGTGTTAACTGCTTCTGCCCAAAAGTACAAGGGCAGTCCAGAATCAGCTAACATTGTTCTTGCTCCTTCTATCAATGTTCTGTTCTTCCTTTCTACTACACCATTTTGTTCAGGAGTTCTGGGAACACTGTATTGTCTAATAATCCCTTTAGACAAACAGAATCCATCCAGAGTTTTGTTCCTGAACTCTGTCCCATTATCACTTCTAATGGTTTTGACAGATAGAGAATATTGTTTCTCTACTGGTAGAATGAAGAACTTGATGATTTCAGCAGCCTCATCCTTGGAGAATAAGAAGAATACCCATGTGAATCTTGAGTAATCATCAATGATGACTAAGCAGTACTTCTTCTTACCAAGGCTCATAATCTTGACAGGTCCAAATAAGTCCATATGGAGTAGTTGAAGACATGTAGTTGTTTTTGATTCTTCAATAGACTTATAGGAGGACTTATGCTGTTTTCCCTTTAAACAGGATACACAGTGTTCTTGACACTGGTATACTTTCAAAGGTAGACCTCTGACCAAGCCCATCTTTGTGACTTTATTTATGGTTTTAAAGTTCACATGGCCAAGTCTCCTGTGCCAGAGATCTGTTTCTGAAGTTGATGCCCTTGAGAAGAAACAGGCAGTGTTGTTCAATACTTTGTCTTTCTCAATGTCCACTGCATAGACATTGCCACATCTTTTGGCAATCAGCAAAGTATGATCTTCAATGATCTTCTCTATCAACTTCTGGCCTTCTGGTGAGATGATCTTGCATGCTGTCTTTGTAAAAAAGGAAGAATATCCTTTATCACACATTTGTGACACACTCAGCAAGTTGTATTCAAGGTTTTCCACCAGATTGACCTTGTCAAACTGTATTTTGCCAGAGGAGACATTGCCATGTCCTAGCACATATCCCTTAGCATTGTTCCCAAAGGATACAGATCCTTCTCTTTGGCTGATAAAGTTGTTTATCAGGTATCTGCATCCAGTCATGTGCATAGAGCCTCCACTATCAACATACCATATGCTGTTTAAGCCCCTGGAAACTCTCAGCACATAAAAGCAAATTAGTTAGGTTTAGGAACCCAAGCCTGTTTGGCTTTGGGTTTGCTCTTGAGAACAGTTACAGTTTGTTCTTGACCAGGTTGAGAAATCCATGTCTTTTTGGCAATGGATTTTTCATTAAGAACCATGGTGGTATCCTTTTCAGGACCACCATCAACCTTGGTCATCAGTAGTTGTACCATGTTCATTAGATTTTGTATCTCAGCAGTTTGTGAAACTGCTGATGATCCATGTCTAACTACTGACAAAGAATTTTGAGAAAAAGATTTTGGTTGAGATTTTATCTTTTTCTGAGAAAAGGTGTTTTCAGGTTGTTGTTTCTTGGGTTTAAAGATTCTTTCATAATCATTTCTGATTTGATTTCCCACAACCTGTTGTTTAATTTTTTGATTGAACTGAATTCCTTTTCTGTATCTACAAAATTCAGTTTTGTGGTTGAACAGACCACAAATTTCTAGGGGTGAGCAATAAACGGTTCCGAACCGCGAAAACCGTGAAACCGACCCGGAACCGCTAGAACCGAACCGAATTAATGTTATAGGTTCCGGTTCCGGTTCTCATATTTTGGCATAATCGGTTCCCGGTTCGGTTCCGGTTAGAACCAACGGGTCCGGTTAAAAACCGTTAGAACCGTTTTGAGTTAAATTAAATATTTAAATATTCTATTATTAGTTTGAAATAGAATGTGTTGTTTCCTTCTTTATAGTTCTTAACACTTTTAAATTGTTTTACTTGGTAGAAATGTAGAGTATTGCCTTATGTGATGGTCAGCAGTCAGCACAGCTTGTTCTGACTCGTTTAATCTGTATAAAAAGATTGATCTGATCCGAACAAAACACATTTTGATACGTAAACTGCTATACTTTTAGTAATCATGTTTAACACAAACTGTTGATAATTTTTTTTAAAAAAAAATCATTGTTTTTGTTTATGTTTTTTAATTTAATTGTTAATGTTAATTTTAGGATTTTATTGACAACCGGTTCCGGTCTAGAACCGTTCATGAGAACCGTTTCACCCGGTTCTAGAACCGAACCGTTTAGTAATTATCGGTTCCGGTTCTGGTTCTCATATTTTGGAATAAACGGTTCACGGTTCGGTCCGGTTTGGTTCGGTTCGGTCCGGTTCTGAACCGTTGCACAACCCTACAAATTTCACACTCTTTTGCCTTTTGTTTTTGATCTAAAGGCAAATTTCTGACATTTGTGAAGAGATTTTGCTCATCAGTAGTTTTCAGGGTCTCAACTCTTGATGTAGATGAAACTACTGATGGCTTTTTGTCAGATTTAGTTAATACTTCTGAAGTACTTTCTTTGAAAATACCAGGATTTCTGTTTAGAAAGTTTTCATGGAAAGATGCGCACTCTTTCCCTTCAGAAGTTTCATTTGAAACAATTCTTCTCCTATCTTCAGTAGTTTTGGGAGAAAAGTCTGTTGGTGTTTCAACATGATGGTATCCTATGCCAAACTTAACATTTGAAGCACTTTGTTTGTTTAGCAATAATTGATACCCCTTACAAGATTCCACCCATTTTTCACATGTGATCCTGGTGTCAGCAAGCTCTTGTCTGACATCTCCCAGGTCATTTAGCATAATTTTAATTTGTGCTTGGGTTTCAACAGCTGAGTCAGTTAATTTAGAAACTTCTTTTGTTTTAGCACACAGTTTTCTTTCTAAATCACATTTTGTCTGTGTGTATTTTCTTTCTAAATCATTGGCTTTACCTTGTAAGTGCAGATTTGTCTCTCTTATGAGAGCAAAAGTTTCTTTGCAAGAATTTGAGCAAAGTTTTGTCAAAGATTCTTTTGATACCTGTGACAATGCAGATTTTGAAGTACAGCCTTCAAATGCCATTAAGGCAAAGTTCTTTCTGCCATTGTCTGGTTCTCCCCAGTTGATGTCAAACACTTTGTTGTCTGCATCAGGATTGCACTCTGTGGTGTCAAAAGGGAGACTGCTCCAGTCAACATACCCTGAGGTGAAAAGACTTTGTTGAGAAGGTTGTTGAGGCTGTGGAGGATGTTGAGCAGCTGGAAAGGGAGAGATTGATTGTTGGCTCTGCATCTGTTGAGCAGGCACTTGAACATATTGTACTTGTGGCATGTATTGCTGTTGAGGAGCTTGTGCCTGTACAAAATGAGCACTCCCTTGAATTCCATTATTCCTATTATAATTGGGGTTATAGTTATTTCCAAATTGTGATTGGTTAAAGCTAGAACTTCTACACTCTCTAGCAAAGTGTCCCAACTTCTGACACTTGTGACATCTCAATTTAGATTTGTCAAAACCAATTTTTGTATTACTGATCAATCCTGGAAATTTCCTTCCTGACCTTTTATAAAACTTGTTAGTTTTAATGCTTAGCATGGCCAGTTGGTGTAAAATGTCCATTTCTTCTAAGTCATCACTGCTAAAGTTTTTCAAATCATCCATGATAAAACATAGATTATCAGCAGTTTGACTTAGGTCATTATTGTCATAACCTGGGAAAGATCTTTCTGATGAGATCCCAGTTGTTATGTCAATGTTGTCATAAGATCCATAGGAACAAGTTGGTGAGTCTTGTCCCAAGAGTGCTGTACTACCTGGTAGGTAGTCATCAGCAGTTTTACCAGATGATTGTAATTTATTCTTTTGATCAATTTCTCTTTCAAAAGTAAGTAATCTCCCATGGAGTTTTGTAAGAGTGAGGGAGCTAAAATCTGGTGAGGATCTTAAAACAATGGAGTATGTTTCCCATTTGTCTGGTAAAGACCTTAAAAATCTATGTAGCATAGACACTGTTGTATAGGTCTGACCATTTAACTTTAGCTCAGATATTAATGAGGAGAATCTTTCAAATTGTTGAGTTAAAGTTTCCCCATTAATATGAGCAAATGTCTCATATTGTTGAGCTAAGATTTCTCTGGTGTTGGCAATCACCTCTTCAGTTCCTCCAAACTGTTCTTTAAGACAATCCTAGAGTTCTTTGGCACTTTCACAATGTAAAAGGCCAGAGTATATCTCATTTGGGAGAGCCATTGCCAACATAGAGAATGCTTTTGCATCTAGCTCAAGTTTTAGGAAATCATCATCTGTATATTCTTTTGGGTCCTTAGGGACCTTGACATTAGTTTCAAGATTGACATTTACTGGTTTGTGAGGACCATATATCACAGATCTCCAACAACCTGTGTTGGTTTGTGACAAGGTATGTGCCATTCTCTTTTGCCATATGTTGTATTCATTTCTGACAAGCATGGCAGGTTTAGTGGCAGAACCAGTATTATGTGGATCCATTTTACAGAGTATAGATTTGTCAGATTACTCTTTTAAGTGATGGATGTTGATAAAAAGTGAACTTTTGATCTTTTTATTGAATATCAATAAGAGCTTTGTGTCTGATTCTCAATTTGTTAGATTGATATGTGATCAGATAAACCAATGCTCTGATACCAATTGTTGGATCAGTTTGCTCTTTTTGCTAAGTAAGAACTTGCTATCTTGACACTTAAGTGTTTAGCAAGCCCTTGTATATCAGATAATAAGCACAGCGGAATGTATAAGTTAAAGCAACACTTTTTATACTAAGGAAGAGTTATTACTCCCCCTTGATGATTGAAACTAATAAATGACAAGTATTTATTATGAATCTAAGCAGTAAATGAGAATTAGATACTTAGACAGATTCACAATAAATACAGAAATGGAATAGAACAGTGATAGTGTTTTGAAGGATTTTTCTATTAAAATCAATGTCTAAAATAGAAGGTTGAAGCCTCCTATTTATAGACGTTTACATACATGTATCTTGCCCAAAAAGCAAGTACAGAAACAACAGAAACAAGTTGCACAAGTTGCAACATTGAAACAAACAAATACAGCTAAAAGTAATAATAAACAATAAAACTACTGATGCAAAAGGCGGTGGAAAATATCTGATGCTAAGTGCTGATGAATGACAAACTACTGATGAGTAGTTTGTCTTCAGTACTTCTGAAGTGAACTTGTCTGGTTTGGACTTCAGAACTTCTGATGAAGTTTCTTCTTCAGCACTTCTCTTATCTTCTCTTCAGCAGTTCTTTGTTTTCTTTTCAGTACTTCTATACTTGCCAAAATGACAGAAGTGAATTAGACTAAGGTTTCCAAAAGTGGTTTCACCAATCCTCTTTGTCCTAACAGGGCCGATAACCGAGATCTCAGACCGATATAACCGAGATCTCGCCGATATTAACTGCTTAGCATTTCTCATTTACGTGCAACTTCTAATACATGGGTATAATCCCTTTATTCTAGCATGACTCGATCCCAAACTTCTTGACCGTTACCACTGACCCGTGACCCGTGACACGTAACTCGTGAACTAACCTGATTAACCCAACATCCAGTTGGTTAGAGAGTGTTAGCTATTTTACTTGTAGGATTGCCGTTTCTTATAGGTGTGTCTTTGCCATAAGCTTGTCTTGGTTATGGCCTATATGTGTGCCTTTCGAACCTTAACTAGAGATTTTTATGATCCATAGCCGAGATTTTTCGCTTCAATGATCTTGAGTTGAGACCAATATTCAATCAATACCAGGTAATAAGCCATTCAATGATTGCTAAGATCTGTCCCTTAACTAATCTCGAGTTTAGACCTATATCAAGCCCATAAGCAGTAGTTGAACTCGATAAGTGTAAGTGTAGCTGTTGTTTCCCATTTTCAACATATTTGGACACCCACCATGTTCAGCCCATTTATTAGTTTGAGCAGTCCATGAAGGCAAGTGAGCAAGAGATACTTTGGTACACAACTTCACTGAAATTTGATTTTTTTCCAAATCTCCAATCTGTAATGTGACGCCATCTCCTACCTTCAATCGAACACCACCCAAGACCTGGTCGCTGATATTCAATTGACCATCCAAGACGTGCTCAAATCGATCTTCGTTGACACCATCAGGATCTTTCTCTTTGACCGGATCTGAGAGTGGTTCGTGACGTTCATCCTTGGGTGTCTTGCTTAGCCGTCCAGGTCTTGCTAGCCACGCTTCCCTGATCGCTGCAATATCATTCTTTAGGGTTACCAAGGAATTGAGTTTTCTGAAATGATCTTCAATCGAGCAACGATTGAATCAATGTGGTTGCTCCGGGTCTACCCCATCGGATTTCCTGGCAATGGAACCATTGTTAGGAATAAGAAAATCAAAGGTTGATTTTATTGAAATAATACCATGTTTAGCATCATCTTTAACATACGTTTAAGGTATTAATTCACATGACTAATAACTTATTCGGTTCATCACAACTTATAGCATTTTTACACATTTTGACCCATTAAGGAGTATAGATTAATCTATATACAATTAATCCAACCATGATATTATAACAACCATTTTTTTCAACTCCGGGCACTTAACACTGCCCAGACTTGTTTATACCACGAATGCCCATTCACGACAACTCTTAGCTAATTTACCCAAAGTGACTCGGACTATGATGATGGTGTAATTTTGAGATGAGTACGATTTTTGTGTAAAAATTATGGAGTATTTATAGGGTGAAAATGGTTGGTTTGTATTTAAAAATCAAACCGTTTGTTTATGGTAAAGTTATTGTTCTGTCACGGTTGACAACATTAATTTTTTAATGAAAAATAAGTTATTAACTATACTTTTAAATATATTTTTTTATTAAAAATAAATAAATGAATCATTGAAGTGTTACCTCCAAAATAATGTGTCAGTGTAATGATGTGATAGTGCAAAATTAATAAAAAAAATATGATAGTCGAATGAACACCGGTGAAGTGCCCCCTCTCCCTAAGACCATATATATATAGTGGTCATGTGAAAGGGCGTTAAAGGGCAATTTCAAGCCCTATTCGCGCTGCAAACACCGCCTCCTGGGCGTGAAAGCTCTAAATTGTTAGAGTGTGAAATATTTAGCGTTGTGCAATCCTTCCTTCTTCTAATCATATGCTGCCACTTCCTTTTTATTTTTTTTTCTTTTTTTAATTCAAATTTAATATCTTTATATACACACATTCACACCACACCATACAACTATTCCCCTTGTGAAATTCAAGTTCTTTCAAAGCACCAGTAATGCATATGACACTTGTTAATTAAAAAATGCCAAAGTAAAAAGGTTCAAATTTCACCCTATACATGGTCTAAGAGCACTCACATCCCATCCACTAAAGGTATGTGAGTGTGTCCACCAAATTATATGAGGTGAGTGTAAGTGGTTGTGAGTGGAGGAGAGAGAAAATATTTGGTGGAAACACTGTTTCACCCTAAATATGAAAAGCTACTGTTCACCCCTATATATATTTTAATATTTTTGTAAGTAGTTGTGAGTGAGGAGAGAGAAGATGTAATGATAATAGTATGAAAAAGTATTATTATTTTAATTAGAAGAGAGAAGATTTAGGGGTGAAGTGGTGATTTTTAGTGTAATTTGATAGAAGAAATTTGATGGAGGGGATGTGAATGCTCTAACCACACAACTTTTAGAGCATTCTTATCCCATCCACCAAATCTCATTCATCAAATTACACTAAAAATCACTACTTCACCCCTAAATCTTCTCTATCCTAATTAAAATAATAATACTTTTTCATACCTTTATTATTATATTTTCTCTCTCCTCACTCACAACCACTTCTAAAAATATTAAAATATGTTTAGGGGTGAAAAGTAACTTTTCATATTTAGGGGTAAAAATGTTTTCACCAAATATTCTCTATATACTCCACTCACAACCATTTACACTCACCTCATATAATTTGATGGATACACTCACATATATTTGATGCCAGGGATGTGAATGCTCTAAACCGATGCAACATTTTGGTAACCCCACATACAAAGGAAAGCGAGCATAAAGTTTTACTTTGCATGTGTCCAAAAGAAAAGTTCAAATACAATTAATTCAACACGGTTTATGTCTAGCTCTATCCATCCATTCATTATTGCATTGCTATGTTCTCTCTCCATTCATTACTATGACAAGTCATGTCACTCCATAATCAACGGCTTGGATCTCCTACGGTTCCCTCAATGGCCATGATCGACTCTCTTCCTCATTGTCCTATTTCTACTTTGAAGCAAATCCTTTTATATCTTTCTTCTTTACAATACTTCACATCTTACTAGTTACCATCAAAGAATTTAAAGGAAGATCGTATTAGCAAAGGTTGTGAGGTATTTTCTTAAATTACTTACTTAATTTTAGTTACAATCTTCTTATAAGCGGTGCTTCTTTCTTTGTTTGTTTGTCAGTGACATGTTTACATAACCAGTTTAATGTAAAATGTTTGTTAGAACACATACATGTAGGTAATGCGATGGGATAGACCAGGAAACGAAGTTATACGGTTAGATTATAGCTGTCTAATGTTATCATAACAACAACGCTGCTTATATCTAGTATAAAGTACTTGATCCTGTAAAAATTAGCAGTTGACTTGCTAAAAACACCTAAATATGTTAATACACATTTAGATCCCTTAAAATATAAATAAAATAACATAATTAGAACCAAAACACGTATACATGAAAAAAAAAAAAAAACCTTAAATCTTCAAGTAAACACTTAGATCTGAACAAAAGAATCAATAATGTTTGATGTATCTAATCCTATATATATTACAATATTTGGGAAATTTTTGTTATTAGAGAACCGTGTATTACACTGATACATGAGTTATTTAAGTATTATTTTATATATTAAATAATAAAAGTATTTTTTTTGAACGGCAACGAATCAATTTCCGAGCATTCTCGGGCACCCTTTTGACGAATCAGGTACTCGAGAGTACCCGGGCCACCAATTGCCGCCAATTCCCGGGAAAACCCGACCACTCACCCGCCCGAAGGCAAGACAGTGAAATAATCGGTAAAACCGATCGGGATCAGGACTCGAACCCAAGCCAATGGCTGGGTTATCCCTTATTTCCCCTCCACCAATGTCCTCAAAATGTAGCTAGTTGGAATTGAACACAAGCCTTCTATAGAAAACTTTAGACCCTCAACCAACTAGGCTACAAGTGTATCTTAATCAATCAATCAATCAATCAATCATACCCAGTATATCCCACTAATAGTAGACTATTGGTAGGGTCAGGGGAGGGTGAGATGTAGGCACACCTTACCTCTACCCATAAAGGATAGAGAGGCTGCTTCCAGAGAGACCCCCGGCTCAAAAAGAGAGAACAGAAGACAGGCAAGCATACAAGTAAAGGGACAAGCACCACATGGATATTTCGCTATCGGCTAACGGACCAAATGCAGGAATAAGCTAGTAAGATAGTACAGAAAAATATACTACATTGGACATCATAGAAACATGTAAACAGGACGAAAAGCACAAGTAAGTTTCACATTACTTAAGAAAACAAGATAAATAGACACATGAATCAAAATAGGTTTAGAAATCCTATAGATAAGGGCTCATAATACCCGGATATGCTACCGAAGTGCGAAATCCTAAAAGTCACTTACTTTAATCCTACGTCTTAATAAACCACACGAGTTGAATAAGTAACGCATACATCTATCAATAAATGTTTTTAAAAATATAGAGTGTAATATACTATTTACTTATTATAATATTTTACTTTTTTTTTTTAATTATGTGAAATTGTATCAATAAAATATTAAATATTTTTTTATTACAAGAAGTTGTTCAAAATTTCAAACAATGGGACATTTTTTTTAATAAATCAAAATTTTCAAAACAACAATCAATAGACAAATTCAATTGGGTTTTGTTTTTGGTCAATCCGACTTATCCTATTAGTCAATTGGTCTGAAGTGTATATCTTGCCACTAAGATCATGTGTAACGGAGAGGAAAAAAACTTAAGGTCTTTGTTTTTATTGGTTCACGCGACAGCTGAGTCAGTATGGAGCTTGAAGTGAAAATGAGATGTAGTGGTAGTGGGAAAATGATAAGGCCTCTGTTTTTGATTGATTGTTTATTTTATTATTTTTTTAAACTATTTAACTAAAATGTAAAAAAAAGACAAATGTTATAAAAAAAATTATAAATAATATTAAAACACACAACTAATATTAATTAAATTCAAACAACTAAAAAAAATACAATAGCAAATGTAAAAAAAAAAAAAAAAAACGCAACATAAAAAAAACGAAACACACTAGAGGTTATATTTTGCAAGAATTTCTCGCCTATGAAGTTTTGCAAGGCATAGGGCTTCTCCCTCGAGGTGGTTAACCGATCTGGACAAAAACTCAATGTCCTTTTCCCTTTGCCTCGCCTCTTGGATGTCGACAAACCTTTTATTCTCGACCACTCTTTAGTGCATAGTTTCCAAAGACGACTCCACCTTGCCACCCTTTTTTGATCTTCTACCGGTGGTCTAGGAATATCCTCCTCCTCAAACTCATCCTCCAAATTAATAGGATCACCTAAGCTCACATAGCGAGCATCGGATGACAGTGTATCCGGATCTCGCGACGAGGAGGTTTTGCTTCGTTTTGCTCTCTTGATTTGGCGCCTATTACCAGACCCCATAGGCGGTACCTCAGCCCACTTAGGACTTTTCTTCAACATCTCCCAAATCCTCAAATACCTGAACATCCCACGGGTTGCGTTCATTTCCTCCAACGCTCTTGCCAACACACCATCATCACCTTCCCCACTGCCCCTGTTGTCGCTACAACGTTGGTAAACCTCCGTAAAAGAATGGCATCTATTATTTATATCCGTCCACTTTCCCGATATCGAATCGTTGTCTCGATATTCCCCTCGACCCATGGTGGTAAAAAATACCTCTCGAATTCTCATCCAAAACAAAGGCCTGTCTTGATAGTTCGCTACAAAAAAAAATATTATATACGATTAGAAATATATATAAATAAAAAAATACTAACCAACTTCGGGCTTCTCTTGAGAACCTTGGCCATAGTTTACGTTCATGTTTGACGCAAACCCCATTGGCCCTTGAAAAAATTGACTCGACATGCTAAGTAGTTGAGCGTATCCCATTGTGTTCGCGTCGAAATCGCCCCAATTAATATTGGGTGGCGGTTGGGTAGTGTATGGCCTCGTAGGATTCGAGCTACCCGGACGAGACGGAACCCCAAAAGGTGCACGATACGGAAACATTTTTGTGTTTTGAACTTGTGTTTTTTAGTTTGAATAATATGTATTTGATGGGTTTGTGTTGTAGTGTGTGTTTTGTAGTGTGTATACGTATACATACTTAAAAAAATTTTTACCGTTGCCTTTTAAAAAAAATGACCGTTTGCCATTAAAAAAATGACCGTTTGGATTTTTTTTTTACCGTTGATGAGGACACGTGGCATAATATAATTGGTTGTTTCATTTGTTGCCCGTGGCTAGTAACATAACGCTTGCAAGATTTTTGAATACATAGTGCCCCCTGTAACGGTGTGGGGGGGGGGGGGGCGCTATGTTACCATTTCACGCCCTCTTCACGCTTTACTACACCTGGTCTAATGATAGATGTATCTAAATACAGAAGATAGAGAATAAAAAAACATTCTCGGAACTCTCAGTGCACTTCACAAGCCCTATCTAGGTCAGGGTTAAAAAGAGATCTAGAATTAATACACCACGTGATGTCATGCTTACCTCAACATCAGATTCTACACACCCATATGACATCATGCTTGCCTCATTAATAAGCTATGAAAAAAAAGTTCATAAATACTTTTGTCTTTGCATGATTGCAAACGTGCATTACGATATTAATGAGCTATGAAAATCAGGAAAACTAATTTCAAATTTTATGAGGTAAAAGTGAAAACTAAAGAACGGTAAACTTTAAAAAAAAAAAGACGCTGCTGGGTTTCTTTTGCATTTTCTGGTTCAGTAATATCAAAGATTATTGTCCAACACTTGTAGCCTAGTTGGTTGAGGGTCTAAAGTTTTCTATGGGAGGCTTGGGTTCAATTTCCACTAGCTACATTTGGAGGACATTGGTGGAGGGGAAATGAGGGATGACCCGGCCATTGGCTTGGGTTCGAGTCCTGATCCCGACCGGTTTTACCGACTATTTCACTGTAGTGCCTTCGGGCGGGTGAGTGGTCGGGTTTTCCCGGAAATTGGTGGCAATTGATGGCCCGGGTACTCTCGGGTACCTGATTCGCCAAAAGGGTGCCTGTGAGTGCTCAGAATTGATTCGTTGGCCGTTAAAAAAAAATATCAAGGATTATTAGTTAATAAATATTTTTGTTATGATTGCTACCATATATTACAAAACATTTTGTCCTTTATCAAGTCTTTTGGGAAATATGATTGTTAACAAATATTTTATGTTAGAATATGTCTTCTGGCTCACCTCTAGTTAACACTTTATCCTATTAAAAAAAGTTAACTAGGCGCTGTTGTGGCACAGGCTAAAGTGTCACTCCTGCTTACTTGATCATATTGTGGCTCACCTTGAGCGACAGCTTTATCATGTTTTTTGTTTTTTTCATTTTTTTTTCATTTTTTCAATTTTTTATTTAAGACATTGCATAAATATTAAAATAAACATTACATAAATATTATAATAACATCACACCAAAACATCACATAAATATTAAAAAAACGTAAATAAATATTAGAAACGCGACTATTGTTGAAAGCATGGTCTCATAGCTCTCCAAACCGCAACGCTCGGGTAGTTATCATTGTGCATGAGATGGTACTGGTTACGGGCCTCCTCAATCGCCTCGTCTTCGTTTAAACCTACATTGTAGTTCAACGCACTTACGAAGAACTGCTCAAATATTATGCACTTCGTAAGTAAAGATACATATTTTTCATATATCGCGTCCGTTGAACAAAAGTTGTCACCATTTGTTGATTGAATCTAGTCAAAACCGCGCTCCAAAAAGTTTCCGTTTGCTCAAGTTCTCCTTCTTCTAATGTGGTAATATAGCTGTTGACCAACGTGAGTTCTTCCTCTAAGTTCCAACTTCGTGGTGGGATTCGGTTTTGTGAGGGCGGGATTGGGTTTGGATTTGGGTTTTCGTTTGTCATTTAGAATCGGTTTGATCAAGATGATAAAATAATTTGGTTTAATGTTTGGTAGATGATAAAAGTGTGTGTTTGATAACACACACATATATATACAATTTTTAAACACATGACCGTTGGCTAGCAGCCAACGACTACTTTTTTAAAATTGTCCTCGCTAGCTCACGCGAGCTAGCTTGCTTGGGCTCGCTCGCTGCAACGATCACTTAGTTGTATTATGGGCCTGGCGATCCACTTGGCTATGTTTGTGGCTCGCGGCAACTGACTCACGGGCCACAACACATAATCTTAAGTATAAAAATGTTTAACTTATAACTTTTATTAATCAAATTTGTTTTGTAGCAATACTTAATATGCACAACACCAAATTTACGTTTGGTGTTAAAACGGTGCATGTAATTTCAACCAAAGACATCATACCTAAGACCTAAAGTTGATTGTGCGGGTCAGGCTTAGGTTTTTATGTATGTGACTAGTTTATACCTCGGGAGCGTCGCAGGGTTGACAAATCTAATATGATATGATAAAATGTGGGTTGAAAAAACTTAATTTATATATGGAAAAATTACAGAAATCGTCCTTTATGTTTGCATCGTTTTTCAGTGGATGTCCTTTAACTTCAAAATTGACGAGAATCGTCCTTTATGTATTAAAATCTTGCAGTTTTCGTCCTTTAGGCCTACCTTGGTTAGTTTTTATTGTTAAGTTTGGTCATGTGGACCCATATGAGAGTAAAATGACAGTTTTGCCCTCATCTCTATCATCTTTATCACCACCAACAACTCTTCTCTTTCTCTATTGCAACTTCCCCTCTCTACCGTTTCTCCACCACCAATATCTGACTACCACCGGTCCAACCTCCGCCACGACAAGCACCACCACCATCTTCGCAACAACCACCAAAACCACCGACAGCACCAGGTTACCACCGCTGACACCAAACGAACCACCATCACGACCGACATCATCACGACTGTTTGTACCAAACCACCACGACTGACAGCAACAGGAAACCACCAGCGACGCCAAGTGAACCACCATCACCACTGAAACCCACAACTACTACAAACACCCAAACCCATTTCAAGATCTGAATCAAACCTATACCCTCCTTCAACAACCGTCATTTTATCCCTAACACCGAAAGCATTAATCGAAACCAATATTAACAACTTCACAAACACGATCAGCTTCAGGTCCTACCCCCTGATTCACCTCCTTTCGATGTTTCTCAATTTTTAGGGTTCAGGTTTTGTCACAGATCGTATTTTGATTTTCATAGGTTAATTTTCTTTTGTGTCAAAGATCGTTTATTAAGGTTGGGGTGGTGGTCGGATGGTGGTGGTGGAAAAAAGGCAGGGAGAGAGGGACGATGGGTATCGATGTTTTTGGGTGAAGATTGTGGTTGGGTTTTGGGATTTTTTTGATTTGGGGGTTTCTTGAGTGAAGATCGTGGTTGCAGTTCAAAGATGGGGCTGTGGTGGTTGCCGAAGGTTGGGTGGTGGTTGTTATCGGAGGTTGGCTGCTATGTAGTTAATGCGGAAAAATATCGGATATCGGTCAAGGACCGATATTTGGGATATCGGTTTTCACAGTGAGATATCGGTGGGATATCGGTAATTTCGTATTATAGTGTATATATATATATATATGTGTGTGTGTGTATATATATAATGTAAAACACTAATCCAACATAATATTAATAGTGAGAAGAAGGTTGAAGCTGGGAACTTAATAATTTGCTGATTTGCTAGTCGATCCGAGTTCACAGCTGGTCGAATGCTGGTTGATGATGTTCTGCTTCATTGCTGCTCACAGGTTGATGTTTCTAGGGTTTCTTTTAACAAATCGATAATATTACAGACAAAAGAAAGATCGATGTTGTATTTTTAAGTTTTTAATTGGGCTAACTTTAACAAATCGACAATACAGGATCTGTTTTAGAGGGCTTTGATGTTTGGGCTTCATTTACTCGATTGGGCCTACAAAAAATAACCGAAACGATATATCGAGAGAATAGACCGATATTTTTAAGCAAGATATCGGCGATATATCGGTAAATATCGCCGATATTCTCGCTACCGATATTTCCAACCGATATTTCTACCGATATTATTTTGAACCACCGAAAACCGAGATCTCACCGAGATCTCGACCGAATTAACTACACAGGTTGGCTGGTGGTGTAAGAAAGGTGGATAGAGGGACCTGAAGTTGGGAGAGAGAGAAGAGAGTTAATGGTTTTTGTTTTTATAAAATATTTTAATTTTAGAAAATTCTTATTGTTTTATATATTCAATATTTGATTAGTGGGTGAAAAGACCAATTTACCCTTGTGTGGGGTCCAATCTGAGTCAGAATTAACCATGAAAATTAACTGGGTTAGTGCTAATGGACGAAAGCTGCAAGATTTTATAACATAAAGGACGATTCTCGTCAATTTTGAAGTTAAAGGACATCTACTGAAAAACGATGCAAACATAAAGGACGATTTCTGTAATTTTTTCTTTATATATACTTAAATTCAAGTGGAAGAAGCGTAGGATGTAAAACAAAACAAAATAAAAGAAATTAAACAATTGTAGCATACGATTCTCTACGTGAAGATGCAAAAGGTCGCTTGATTTGAGTATTACTAAACACATTATCTCGTAACCGCTTCATATCTACATCATCAAAAGTATTAAACAATAAGCGTTAATCAACAACATAATTATGAAAATTATATAGAGATTAATGGCTAACATGTGAAATTAGGGCAGATCTAAGCACAAATTGTGATTGTATTGAGGTGAATGATGGTGTATTAGATGATCATCATCATCATACTCAGTTAATCTCATCTATAACAAAGCTAACGTAGGGTCTGAGGAGGGTAAGATGTAGACAGCCTTACCTCTACCCCTAAGAATAGAGATGTTGCTTCCAGTGAGACCCTCGGCTCGATGTGGTTTGGTATCAAGCCTCGGACATAAGGCACATAACACTTAGCAATCGGGACAAGCCCGACCAGTGCATGTACCCCTATGTCTTTTGGCTATCCACGCCACCACATGATGCATGATTAACCGTCCGTCGTTTTTAACGTTATTTTCACGAAATTAGTAAAATAACGTTAAAACTAGTGCAACTTTACTCCCCCCCCAAGTAAGTAAATCTGTTTTTTATTATAAATATTATTAATAACTAGTTCCTCTTATTAATTGTTATTTCGATACTCAATCTAATACACTAGTTTTAACGAAATTTTACTAATTTCTCTTTCAAAACAACATGAATCTAAAAAAACCATTAACAATTTTCTACAATTAGGGTAAAGCAATAAGGAGCCAATAATACTTGAAAACAAAACAACCAAAGCCCTAACTTCATATCTACATAACAACAAAACTGAATCAAATGCAAAATGAAGTGAGTTAAGACTCATAAATGATCATTAGCAATTAGCAACCAATGAAAACAAAACAACTAAAACCCGTAATTCTCAACAGATCAACAAACACACAATCAAACATATATTCAAGAAAACCGAATTGAGACCATACAAAGTCATCACCAATATGGCTTAGAGTTTCAAATGAAAATTGGTTGCAAGGCGGGTTGCAGGTCCAAAAGCCACCATTCATCGTCCTTGCCACACTATCTTGATCAATTGTTTGAAAAGATTTTGAACTCATCATAGCTAGGAAACAAAACCGAGTAAATTCAGAAGTAACTGTAACAATCGCTTAGATGATAGATCCCTAATGGGTTAGATGTTAATCGGGCCGGCAAAGCTCTGAATCTGAAAATATGAGACATACATGAGTCTCGAGGACGCCGTAACACAGACGCCACATAAGGAAGCCAAAGACAGCTACCGGCGACGTCTAGACGACGTTCCTTTCTCTATTGACAGAAGGCACAAAGAATGGAAACACCCAAACAATGCATCAACGGAGTCGGAGATGCAACCGTACTGACAATCGGTGATGTTTTAGAGAGAGAAAAAGAAGAGAACGTTGAGGGTTTTTAAGTGCAAAAGGTATGAGGAGAGAGACGTGAGAGAAGAGGGTTTTAACAAGGAGAAGGAGATTGGTGAGGTGAAGGTTGTTTTCAGGGTTTGAGGTGAGAAGAAGGAAGTTTTATAGATGACTGTTTTTTTTTTTTTTTTTTAATTCTCATAAAGTGTCACATGACACTTAAAGGGAGAGGATGACATTTATGTCACTTTAGACATTTTCTTTTATATATATAGTTATAGATTATAGATTTCTCAAAGGCTTTGTGTAAGTAGCATATAGATGAAAAAGAAAAAAAAAACTAAACAAACATAAAGAAGTTGGTTAGTGTATAACAAATTATTTTTTTAGAGTGGATAATCTATACATCTAATAAACAAAAGTCCATGAGGACACTTGGCAATCCCTCACACCCCTTGCAATTAATGAGAATCCTACATGGCACAATGTGGGAATTTATAAAATTTTCTTTTTTTTTTAAATCAAAAATCCCGAAATTAGTAACCTTCCTAATTTATCACAATTATTAACTTTCCTAATTAAAACATAAATATGGTTAAAATATGTGAATTAATAACCTTCCTAATATCATTAACCCACTCAATCATTAACCCTAAATCACAAAACTCAATCATCTCCTTCTTCTCTTTATACGCTCAAGCTTCACATGAGTCTCAAAGCGATAGACATAATAATGCAACAGAAGCTCGTGTTCCTGACTCTGGGTCAATCTCCATTTCAAGCAATGACAACAGAAAAGTTTCCAGGGAGGATATTGAACTTGTATGGAAATTTTATATTTTGTTTTGTATATTGTATATTATTCTCTTTTGTAGAACTATTAAAATGTCAAGATTTGTCTATATTAATTCTGTTATTGAATATTGTAGGTCCAAAACTTGATAGAACGCTGTTTGCAGTTGTACATGAATAGAGATGAGGTGGTGAAAACTCTACTAAATCGTGCGAGGATTGATCCCGGTTTTACAACTCTAGGTAAATAGTATTTAACAATTTTTTTTTTAATCTTTTAATCATTGTGTGACTTTCAGTTTTGACCTTCCATGCTGGTTGAAGTTTTAGTTATAGACAAGGAAGATTGTTGTAACATGATAAAAAAATGAATTTCATAATGGTATTTCAAATAATATCGTACATTTGACCTCTTCAATTTGGTTCCAGTTGGGATTAACAATGGGGATGGTGGTGGTAATTTGATGGGCAAGAAGGTCATCAATAAAAGGTAATCATCTTTTTTTCTATTTAGGATTAATCTGTTTTTGAATATGTTTTTAATTGATTTGAATCATTTATGTTTTGTAATCTGTTTTTATGTTGGTTAATCTTAACTGGTTATATTTGTTCATGATATTATGTTGGCTCGATGATGTTTGTCTTCGGGTGAGTTTGAATGTTCATATGTTCTTCGAGGTGTTCTTGAGAATCATAATATTAGATGAAAGGTAAAAGAATGTTGGATATTTTTTAGTGATTAATCCGCTTAGGAAAGCTATTCGGGTCCGGGTCCTGTTTGTTGATTCGGGTCTCATTTATTGGCATTTTATTTGTTTCCTAAGTTGATGGCTTAAAGTTTGGAAGGATAATTACAATAATTAATTGTTATAAATGGTTGTTTGAAAAGTCTTGGATGTTAAAAGGAAGGGTCGAGTTTTTTGGTAAGAGATTGATTGATTGTATTATAGGAAAGTTAATAGCACAATTAGTTGTACACTTTCCATATAGTCATAGTCAAATGTATTAACTGCATAGTCAAATGTATTAACTGCATAGTCAAATGTATTAACTTAGGAGTCTCCTGTTTGCAGGCACAATCAAATAAACTACAAAAGGATGTATAAGTTTGAGTCATTCTACTGGTTCGTTCATCTCCCAATTTATTTTTATTTATGTAAATTCGAATGTGTATGTATAATTTACAGTATGCTCATTGAGTTCGAGTGTGTATGATTTCGTAATTTCATTTGATTTTCAGGTTAATGTTCTATGGCATGGATAGGTGGCTCGATATTGATAACATATCATATGAGGTAACAATACAAAAATTGTCTCATTTTAATCAAAATTATTTTTATATCACATTAATAACTTTCTTCTTTCATAATATTAGTCAATCTTCGACAAGTATTTAGGCATCCCCTTTCATTCGCAAACCTTAATACTTGGCTCCATTTTGTTTGAGTGAAACATTAATGAATGATTTTCGATTTTTAAAAAATAAATTCTTTTATAAAAACATGACTCTTTTTTGAATTTTAAAAATAGAATAGTCATTAAATGTTTTTTATTTAAAAAAAATTAAAAATCTGGATTATAGTGTTTAGGAAAGTTATTAAACACTTTGACCGAAACATTAATGAATGATTTTCGATTTTTAAAAAATAAATTCTTTTATAAAAACATGACTCCTTTTTGAATTTTAAAAATAGAATAGTCATTAAATGTTTTTTATTTTAAAAAAAAATTAGAAATCTGGATTATAGTGTTTAGGAAAGTTATTAAACACTTTGACCGAAACATTAATGAATAATTTTCGATTATTAAAAAATAAAAATTTTTATAAAAATATTAATGACTCTTTTTTGAAATTTAAAAATAGAATAGTCATTAAATGTTTTTTATTTTTAAAAAAAAAAGTAAAAATTTGGATTATAGTGTTTAGGAAAGTTATTAAACACGTTGACCGAAACATTAATGAATGATTTTCAATTTTTAAAAAATAAATTCTTTTATAAAAACATGACTCTTTTTTGAATTTTAAAAATAGAATAGTTATTAAATGTTTTTTATTTAAAAAAAATTAAAAATCTGGATTATAGTGTTTAGGAAAGTTATTAAACACTTTGACCGAAACATTAATGAATGATTTTCGATTTTTAAAAAATAAATTCTTTTATAAAAACATGACTCCTTTTTGAATTTTAAAAATAGAATAGTCATTAAATGTTTTTTATTTTAAAAAAAAATTAGAAATCTGGATTATAGTGTTTAGGAAAGTTATTAAACACTTTGACCGAAACATTAATGAATAATTTTCGATTATTAAAAAATAAAAAATTTTATAAAAACATTAATGACTCTTTTTTGAAATTTAAAAATAGAATAGTCATTAAATGTTTTTTATTTTTTAAAAAAAGTAAAAATTTGGATTATAGTGTTTAGGAAAGTTATTAAACACGTTGACCGAAACATTAATGAATGATTTTCGATTTTTAAAAAATAAATTCTTTTATAAAAACATGACTCTTTTTTGAATTTTAAAAATATAATAGTCATTAAATGTTTTTTATTTTAAAAAAAAATTAAAAATCTGGATTATAGTGTTTAGGAAAGTTATTAAACACTTTGACCGAAACATTAATGAATAATTTTCGATTATTAAAAAATAAAAAATTTTATAAAAACATTAATGACTCTTTTTTGAAATTTAAAAATAGAATAGTCATTAACTGTTTTTTATTTTAAGAAAATTAAAAATATGGATTACAGTGTTTAGGAAAGTTATTAAACACGTTGACCCAAACATTAATGAATGATTTCGATTTTTAAAAAATAAATTTTTTTATAAAAACATTAATAACTCTTTTTTGAATTTTAAAAATAGAATAGTTATTAAATGTTTTTTTATTTTAAAAAAAACAAAAAATGTGGATTATATTGTTTAGGAAAGTTATTAAACACGTTGACCGAAACATTAATGAATGATTTTCGATTTTTAAAAAATAAATTCTTTTATAAAAACATGACTCTTTTTTGAATTTTAAAAATAGAATAGTCATTAAATGTTTTTTATTTAAAAAAAATTAAAAATCTGGATTATAGTGTTTAGGAAAGTTATTAAACACTTTGACCGAAACATTAATGAATAATTTTCGTTGATGTAAAATAAAAAATTTTATAAAAACATTAATGACTCTTTTTTTAATTTTAAAAATAGAATAGTCATTACATTTTTTTATTTTAAGAAAATTAAAAATCTAGATTACAGTGTTTAGGAAAGTTATTAAACATGTTGACCCAAACATTAATGAATGATTTCGATTTTTAAAAAATAAAAAACATTTATAAAAACATTAATGACTTTTTTTTGAATTTTAAAAATAGAATAGTTATTAAATGTTTTTTATTTAAAAAAATTAAAAATCTGGATTATAGTGTTTAGGAAAGTTATTAAACACCCGGCTGTGGAGTAGTCCGGGAAGCAAAATGTGGAAGAACATTTACACAATGTGGGGTTAGCAACGATTTCGCAAATATGGAGCGTATAATTAGCATTTATCGTGAGTTACTCAATATTGGAAACATCTAATGTTAATAATTATGATTACCATTTAATTAATAACATTTAAACATAAAATTATTAATCATATATAAATACATTTATAAATTTATTTTTAAACATTCAAAATCAAAATTTAAAAAAAAATCCAATTTTTAAAATTAATGACATTTAAACACAAAATAAATGCTGAATTATTTGATTTGTCACATTACTATTTTTAGCGTATAAATAGCATCTATAAGGTAATAGTCGGTTAAAATTATTGAGTAATGCTCCTTTTACTTATACATGGGTCACTTTAGATAATGTTCCTTCCTATTAAACAGTTTGACCGAAACATTAATGAATGATTTTCGATTTTAAAAAATATTTATTTTTATAAAAACATTAATGACTCTTTTTTGACTTTTAAAAATAGAATAGTCATTAAATGTTTTTTATTTTAAAAAAAGTAAAAATTTGGATTATAGTGTTTAGGAAAGTTATTAAACACGTTGACCGAAACATTAATGAATGATTTTCGATTTTTAAAAAATAAATTCTTTTATAAAACCATGACTCTTTTTTGAATTTTAAAAATAGAATAGTCATTAAATGTTTTTTATTTTAAAAAAAATTAAAAATCTGGATTATAGTGTTTAGGAAAGTTATTAAACACTTTGACCGAAACATTAATGAATAATTTTCGATTATTAAAAAATAAAAAAATTTATAAAAACATTAATGACTCTTTTTTGAATTTTAAAAATAGAATAGTCATTAAATGTTTTTTATTTTAAGAAAATTAAAAATATGGATTACAGTGTTTAGGAAAGTTATTAAACACGTTGACCCAAACATTAATGAATGATTTCGATTTTTAAAAAATAAATTTTTTTATAAAAACATTAATAACTCTTTTTTGAATTTTAAAAATAGAATAATTATTAAATGTTTTTTATTTTAAAAAAACAAAAAAATGTGGATTATATTGTTTAGGAAAGTTATTAAACACGTTGACCGAAACATTAATGAATGATTTTCGATTTTTAAAAAATAAATTCTTTTATAAAAACATAGAATAAAATATGCTCGAAGTTTTTTTAGCGGGTCGATATGGGTAATGCTCATCTTCTCAGACGTGTCAAATTAAATTGTGAAATTTAGGTGGTAGTTAGTTTCTTATTTTCATTTTTATTACTTTCTTATTGTTGAATATGCCATAAGTCTATTTTTAACACATACCATTTAAGTCGCCTTATTCAGGTTGGATTGTATTTAAGAAACCCTGTATTCTCACATGGCCAGCTTTATGTCGCATTGTCAAGAGTTAAAAGCAGGGCAGACGTGAAGTTACTTATACTTGATGCTGGTGGGAAAGTGATGACTAAAACAAAAAATGTGGTTTATAAGAAAATTTTCAGCGATATTTGAATAAATGTGTATTCGTTGATTTTAAATTTTAATAAAATGTTTCTACTTTATTTTTCTTATACGTTATACTACTCCAAATAATCGTACTTTGTTGAACTGCGTGTCAACGCGGGCAAATATCTAGTATCATAATATTTGCCAAAAAAAAACATAATAATGCGAATATTCATACCTCGCCTAAGTGGGCGCTTGCATTCATTACACCACCAAAACTTGATAATATAGAGCACAATAGGAGAATCTTCATTAGCCTATATGATGTGGAATGGAGGCTTTAGAGGCTTCGTTCCGTTACCTCAGTGTCATATAAGAGTCACGTTAAAAGATGACTTTATTCCCTCACTTCCAATAACACATAGAAAATAAAATAAAGCTTCTGTAATTATTACCCAATCATTTATTTTATTTTCTATTTTCTATTTAAATTTAAAATAAATACATAAAACAAATTATGTAATTTTGGATATTAAAAAAAATACATTACATTAAAAAAATTACATAACATTAGAATATTAAAAACCACACATAAATACTAAAGACCCAACTATTGTTGTTCAAAGCGGTGTCTTATAATTCTTCAAACCACAACATTTGGAATTTTGGATGGTTATCGTTATGCAGGATACAATACTTGGTACGAGCCGCCTTAATCACCTCATCCTTGTTTAAACCCCCTCGCGGTTCAACACACTTCTAAGGAACCTCTCAAATGTTACACACGTTGTTTGGAGAGCAATATACTTTCCTGGCATTCCTGCTACGATGGTTGGTGCCCGTTTGTTGACGGAATCTAGTGTGGTAAAACTTTGCTGAATCGTCATATGGATTTTGCTTGAGTGTGGTAACATAAATGTTCGCCAAGGCGATTTCCTCCTCCACAGTCAAACGTCGGTTTATAATTTAAAGTTTAATAAAAAATGAATGTAGAATGTGGAGGGGGTTGGGTTAAAAGTTTTTTTTTCTATAAAAATGACTGTTGTTCAACTGTCAAATATTAAATGGTCCTACATTTCAGTATGTTTTCCTTCGTTATTTCGCTCACAAACCTTCAATAGCGCCCCAATGACGGCAGGGAAACCCGGGGGGAGGGGGGGTTGACACAAAAAGGATGAGGTAAAAAGGGCACCACCCCCTCACCGTGTAACCTTAATGAAAATGTGTTGCAGCATTTAGTTCTAGTGGATCCCATCTTCACATAGTAATGTCCATGAGGATTTACATACATATCTGAGTCGTTAAAAATATGCCTCTTAGACCTTAGTGGATTAAATCATTTAAGCTAACTTTTATGTACTTCGATAAAAGTTATAGTAATAAACATATCAATTAGCAAAATCATAATATTAGAATAAGTGAAATTAAATACCGTAATAGGCATATATGAGCATGGGGCCTTATAGGTTAACAATTTTTAAATGTTATGGGGCCTAATGGGTTGAAAATTTTTAAGTTTTAAAAGGATTATTATTGGAACCAACTTTTAAGTGTTAAATCGGTTTTCTATTTAAAAATACACACACACACACACATAGTAATTTTATAAAAAAAGGAAAAAAAATTGTGCCCCCGATAAATATGGGTACAAGCCGCGTGGACTCCCCGGCTTGGCTCATAGCCGCCCCTCCCTCAACATATCAATATAACATGAATAAGTGCAACTTCTAAAACATGGGTATAATCCCTTTATTCTAGCATGACTTGATACTAAACCTCTTCACTGTTAGTTGAACCTGACCCGTGACACATAACTCATGAACTAACCCGATTAAGCCAATATCTGGTTGGTTAGAGAGTCGTGCTTATATGTGTGCGAATGCTAGCTAGTTTACTTGTAGGATTGCCCTTACTTATAGGTGTGCCTTTGCCATAAGCATGAACTAACCTTTACTTGATACCAAACCTCTTCACTGTTAGTTGAACCTGACCCGTGACACATAACTCAAGAACTAACCCGATTAAGCCAATATCTGGTTGGTTAGAGAGTCGTGCTTATATGTGTGCGAATGCTAGCTAGTTTACTTGTAGGATTGCCCTTACTTATAGGTGTGCCTTTGCCATAAGCTTGTCCTAGTTATGGGTGTAAACTTGCCTAGTATGTATTGCTATCAATGCATTCATAAAGATATCGATTGGATATCTATTATTTTCAACAATTTAGAATTGATTAAACATCGATACACATAAATAATATGTTAATTCGGATGATGATGATGAAGATGTTACAGAGTTAATTATGTTGTACCTTTTACTCATGACCCATTTTCAAATATTACGATTATAGACAATGGTAGGTATATAATTTCATTTTGTGCAGGAGTTAAAATGGATTCGGTAAAGTACTAGTTGAGTTTGCATATATAAAAAATGGGCTATATAATGTTGTTAGGATCGTAGAACACACACGAACACGAGATTTTATATGGTTCGGTCTAAACTGGCCTACGTCCACAGGGCAACTGGTATTCTTATTATTGAGTGATACAAAATACAAGTACAAGAGATATATTTATAGGCACTAATTAGGGTTTAACCCTATGCTAGACTTGCTCAACAAGTTAATCATACTAGGCCTAAAACGGTTTTGGCCTATAGGTGGGCTGAAGTCATCATCTCCAACAATCTCCCACTTGGTGTCTTCGGACCACGAACTGCACCATCTCTTCTGTACTTTTGCAAATAAGATCTCCCATTGATCTTCAATGCACCTCTAGTTACCCCGATCTCCTCAACACTATTCCTAGAGACCAGCTGAAGCTCCACACAACTTCAGCTTATCCAACGTTACACATTTAGTGAACATGTCCGCTGGATTCTTAGCACCTGAGATATTCTTCAAGTTGATTGTGCCATCAGCAACCAAACCTCTCACGAAGTGATACCTTATCTCGGCGTGCTTTTTTTCTTATGATACACAGGATTCTTAGCAAGTTTCACTGCATTTTCATTATCACAGTGCAACAAGTACTCAGTTTGCTTCTTCCCTAACTCTTCCAGAAAAGCTTTCAACCATACTAGCTCCTTACTGGCTTTAGCTATAGCCATGTATTTTGCCTCTGTTGTGGACAAAGCCACACTTTTCTGGAGTCTGGATATCCAACTGACTGCAGTTCCTCCCACTGTGAAAACAAAACCTGTGGTGCTTTTAAATGTCTCTCTGCAGCTACCTAGGTCAGCATTTGTATAACCTCTGAGAACTGAATCCTTTCCTTTGAAACATAACCCAATCTTTGATGTTCCCTTCAAATAGCGAAGCATCCATTTTACTGATTCCCAATGTTTTCTTCGTGGATTCGACATAAACCGACTGACAACTCCGACTACGTGTGCTATGTCAGGTCTTGTGCACATAGCGTACATCAGACTACCTACTGCAGATGCATACGGAACTCTAGCCATGTCAGCCTTTTCTTCTTCAGTTTTAGGACACTGGTCTTTGGTAAGCTTAAGGTGACTCCCCAAGGGCGTGTTTCTAGGCTTGGTCTTCTCACTGTTAATACCGAATTTCTTTAACACTTTCCCAGTGTACTTCTCCTAGGACAGTGTCAAACATCCATCTTTCTTGCTCCTGGTAATACTCATCCCGAGTATCTGTTTAGTTGCACCTAAATCCTTCATCTCGAATTCTTTGGACATTTGCTTCTTCAACTTAATGATCTCATTCGTGTCTGATCCTGCAATCAACATATCATCTACATACAGAAGTAGAATGATATACGAACTCTTGAACTTCTTTAGATAACAACAGTGATCGGCTTCACATCTCTTGTAACCGGTTCTCATCATGAAATCACGAAGTACCACTGCCTTGGCGCTTGTTTCAGACCATACAGACTCTTCTTCAACTTGCACACCCAATTCCCTTTTTCTAATAACCTGGAATCCCTCAGGCTGTGCCATGTAAATATCTTCATCAAGGTCACCATGTAGAAATGCTGTTTTCACATCTAGCTGCTCTAGATGCAAATTCTGTGCTGCTACAATACTTACAATTAACCTGATGGTGGTCATCTTCACCACTGGAGAGAAGATATCATCATAATCAACTCCCTTCTTCTGCTGAAACACCTTGACCACTAAACGGGATTTATATCGTTTGGAACCATCATGCTCATCTTTGACCCTGAAAACCCATTTATTCTGAAGAGCTTTCTTGTCTGGCGGAAGCTTTTCAAGAACCCCAGTCTTGTTCTTGTCTAGTGAACTCATTTCTTCTTTCATTGCTCTCTCCCACTAGAACGAGTCCTTCATCTTGACTGCTTCAGATTAGCTCTCTGGTTCACCATTTTGTCAAGAGAATATAATTAACTGAAGGGTTGGTACGACTGGGATTGTACCTGTCCGACGCTTTAGAAACTTTGTTGGATCTCCTGACCGAAGTATCAGACTGGTCAGGCTGCTGTGGAGACTGTTCGTCTTCAGACTCTAAACACCCACTGTCAGAAACTCCCCCCGACTCTTCATTCTCACCATCTTCAGTCCCTGGTTCTGTGTCATCTTTAAATTCTGTTACGGCCTCTGTGTCAGATTCTTTCTTCTGATTCTCAACACTAAACTCAACTGTTTCTTTCTGTCTTTGTACAACTCTTCTTCATTGAACTCAACATGCTTGCTTCTGACTACCTTTCTATTTTCGAAATCCCAAAGCCTGTAGCCCATTTTATCACCCCCCATATCCAATGAAGATATACTTCTTTGCATTAGCATCCAACTTTTCACCTTCAGGGTTGATATCATAAGCACCACACCTGAATAATTTTCTCAGGTGATCATACTCAACTGCTTTGCCCTTCCATTCTTCTTGAGGAAGCTTGAATCCCAACGGTACTGAGGGTCCAAGATTAATAAGATGCGCTGTTGTGTTAACTGCATTAGCCCAGAACATCTTTAGGAGCCCTGCATGTAACATCACAAAATTTCCCCAAATTCTTTTCGACGTAAAAGCCTCGTTGGATACACTATCCCTAGCACACAATTTATATATGTATATATATATATATATATATAAAATAATAATAAAAATAATAATAATGATAATAACAAAAAAAAATATATAGAAACTATACAAACTAGTTAGTTAAACCCAACCCAACACCCCTTATCCTTTTACACCTCCAAAATCTCATTAATCCAGCCCAACAGATGCAAGCCCACCAGATCCTGGCCCACACCCTCACCCAGCCCAGCTAGCCCAAGCCCAACTCTCCTCTTTTTGTTAAAAAGAAAAGAAATGTGAGGCTTCAGCCGGGTATCGAACCCGGATCACTTCACACACACACGCGCGTGTGCACCACCTGGACTACACTTTCCATTTGATCTAAACCCAGCCTTGTTTATATTTAACCCCACATTCATTCTCCTTTTTCCCTTCCTTGTTCACGTATCAGCAGCAGTAGCAGCGTTTTTTTTATGTTTTTTTTTTCTTTCTCTTCTTTTGACCAATAAACTAGCAAAGTTAATGTGTAATTAACCATGATTGACCATTGACTCGTGATATTCGGCCTAATCTTCATCCATTACGCGTTAATTATCAACTAATCAGTACCAAAAATATGAATGACGCGTTTAGACATTCAATGATGGTCAATCCTTACCATTTCGTCAATTCAGTGTTAATCCTATAAATTGGACATCTACGAAGCATTGCAACTCGCTCATACTCTCTTCTCAATCTTCAATTCTTCTCCAATCACACTGAATTTATCATTCTAATCGTATTTTGACTTTTGGTTTGACTTTCCAATCAAGATCAAATCTGTATTGTAAGTTTAATTCTTGTTGTGGGTTTTATCATTCGGCATCTACACAACATTAACCCTAAGGTTAATTGGGTTAATGTTGTGTAGATCGTCCAATTGCAAATCTAGGGCTCGAAATTGTATGATTTGGGGATTTTCATTGTTTCAAGTATTGTATAAGTATAAACAGAACCCATAATGATTAACAAACTAACACCCAGACCAACTGGTCTGGGCACACCCTTCCACTCATCAGGACCCGGGTTCGAGTCCCGGGTTTGACAAATCTTTTTTTTTTTTTTTTTTTTCTTTTTCAACTATATATATATAATACCTATAATTTTATAAATTCATTTTAAAATACTAAAACACTTTTAAAAATTCTACAAAAATTACATTATGTTAAACTAGTGAAAAAGTTTAACTTACAATTTTTAGTTTTCTGAAATTTATTTATTTAATATTTATAATAATTAAATCAAGTTTATTCTATTTTATTTATAAAAATCTATAAAAATATCAAAACGATCTTATTAATTTCCACAAAAATTATCCTAAGTTTTTATAACATTAAACTTTACTGAAATAATTTTTAATTCAGTAAAATCATTTATTTTATATTTTTAATCAATTTTTGTTAGATTTAATCATAATTAAATCATAATAAATTCAATTTTCATTATTTTTGCACCAAAATTTTATAGAAATTATTTCTGATTATTTGGAACAGAAATATAAATTTTAAACTTCTAATTCTTTGATTTTAATATTTTTAAATATTAAAGTTAAGATTTTGACAATTTGTAATAAATAGATTTAATAATCTATTTTAAAGAAAATAATTTTATAAAAATTATTTTTATACTTTAAACACATTCTTGTGACCATCCTAGATTTAACATTTATAAAAAGATTTTTGGTTATTTATTTACTAAATTTCTCTCAATTGGCGAATATTTTAATATTAATCAAACGAGCAATTATCCCCAATTCGAAGCCCTAGAACTTATACATTTGTAGACTCTATAGACTTAGACATATTTATTACTTCATTTTAGGGCGATACTTGATACATTTGGTCAACACATTTCTCAACAGATATAACATTTTACCAAGGTGAGTTTTACATAGCCCCTTTTCTATTTATCACCATTTTTGGGGTGAAACATGTTACAACATCATTTATGCAATTCAATCATCAATGTGTCTATGTGTTTTCTATGTTGCATTATGTCTTGAGCATGATTAGAGTAAGCACCATTCTAGCATAATCATTAACTCCGTACAAGCCGGCGGTAAACATTGATAGATCTATTGGACTGACAATCCCACCCGGATACGTGCCTCCTACAAAGGTAGCGTGGGTGTTTGTTATCGTATAACATATTCAATTGGACCATGAGCGTATGGTATGTATCATATTATAACAGTCATTAGGGTTGATTATGCACTCGATTTATTTCTAGTATGTTCTCACATATGGACTAGATTGACATGACACATGAATTGCACAACATTTTTATTCAATTATCAAAAACCTATTGTTGGATCAGTTTGCTCTTGTTTGCTAAGTAAGAACTTGCTATCTTGACACTTAAGTGTTTAGCAAGTCCTAGTAAATCAGATTATAAGCACAGCGGAATGTTATAAGTTAAAGCAACACTTTTTATGCAAAGGCAGAGTTGTAACTCCCCCTTGATGTTTGAAACAAGATAAATGACAAAGTATTTATTATGAATCTAAGTTGTAAATGAGAATTAGATACTTAGCAAGATTCACAATAAATACAGAAATGGAATAATAACAATGAGAGTGTTTGAAGGATTTTTCTGTTTAAAAATCAATGTCTAAAATAGAAGGTTGAAGCCTTCTATTTATAGACGATTACATGCATGTATCTTGCCTAAAAAGCAAGCACAGAAAGTCCAGTTACAAGTTGCACAACTTGCAACATCGAAAGAAACAAATAAAGCTAAAAGTAATATTAAACAACAAACTACTGATGCAAATGGGCGGTGGCAAATATCTTCTGCTAAGTGCTGATGAAGGACAACTACTGAAGAGTAGTTTTGTCTTCAGTACTTCTGAAGTGAACTTGTCTGGTTTGGACTTCAGAACTTCTGCAACTTCAGCACTTCTTCATATCTTCTAATCAGCAGTTTCTTGTCTTCTATTCAGTACTTCTATTTAGCCAAAAATGACAGAAGTGAATTAGACTAAGGTTTACAAAAGTGGTTTCACCAATCCTCTTTGTCCTAACAATCTCCCCCTGGATTGATGAAGCCAAAACCTTACTAATTCCTTATGTGTTTCTTCTGTCTTGAACAATCTTCCATATCTCTTTGTACATGGTGTTCTTGAGCTGGTTGTACAAATCATCAGACAGAGATCCTCTCTGTGGATCTAGATGTTGAATTGTGAGCAGGTCTTGTGTTGACAGTTTCTTCAGATCACTGATCTTCTTGTAAACCCTGCTTGAGAAGTCTCTTCTTGTCAACAGTACTGAGTTGTTATCAGTAAGTGACCATCTGATGATAGGGATCTTTGACTTGTTAAAGTCAGAAGAAAAGGGAACCAGACTTGTCCCTTGGGTTGATGGTCCTGAGTGCTGGATGTCTTCAGTTTCAGATAGCCTCAGGTGGGATTCTCTTCCTTGTTGATGTTGTTGCATACCAGGCATCTGAACAGTTGGGAGATGGTGTTCAGTCACTACTTTGGTATGCAGCTTTTCTGTGATGGTCTTTTGTATTTGATAAGCAAAAGTGGAAGGATCCCTGAACTGTGTTAACAGAGGTTTCTCCTCAATGTCAAAATCTGAATGGACTATTGAGCTTCCCTCAAGTAGTACCATTTTGAAATCAGTTTTGACATTGTCCTCTGCCTTCTTCTTCTGAGCAGCAGATCTTCTAGATACACCAGAAGTTCTAACTACTGATCTTGAAGGATCAGTAGTTTGAAACTTCTCAGGATTTGCAGCCTTGGCAGCCAAATATTTTCTATATGTATCCATTAGTCTTTCTTCTTTCCATCTGGATACAGAGGCTTTTGAACCATATCCTTCTGCTACTAGCTCTTCTATTATCTGGGCTCTCTTGGCCTTTCCTTCTTTGCTTGTGGCCATTTTGTCTGCAAGCAGTTGTGCTCTTCTTGTCAGCTCTTGCATAGAGAGTCCTTTGAGTGTAAAGGCTTTAGTCTTGCTGTTCTTGGTGATATAAGACACCAGTTGTTGTCTTTTATCCTGTTCAGCAATCTCATCAAGGCTAGCCTGCCTTTGTAGTTCAGCTGCATAAGCCTGAAGTTTTTCTTCATGGCTTAAGTCCAAATCATCCCTTTCTTCCAGAGATTTCCAAATCTGATCTTCTCTGGCCTTCTTGTTGGCTGCAATTAAACTCTTCTCTAATAGTTCAGCTGATTGAGAGATGGGAGAAGGGTTTAATACAGTCATTGTTGTAACAGATGTAGGCCTGATGGGATCAGATGTTGGTTGAGTGGGAGCAGTGGTTCTGGAAGGTTCAGTTGTTTGAGGTTGGGAAGTGTTGACTTCTGATGTGCTGACAACTGCTGATGGTTTGTCAGCTACTGAAGGATTGTCTTCAGTACTTTCTGATTCTTCATCAGAAGTTTGGTAATCAGAAGTTTCTTCATTACACCTTAGGGAATCATCAGAACTTTGGGTCTCATCTTCTTTCTCAGCAGCTTCAATTTCTTCAATAGAGACACCAAACTGTTTGGCCAATTTTTCTTTTCTGGCCTGATCTTTCTGATCTCTTTCAAGGAGTGCCACTCGTGCCTTTACTCTGGCTTGGAATGACTCCTTAGGTTCCCTGATCTTCTCCCCCTTTTTGGATTCATCAATTCTAACCCTTGAAGCAGAGGGTTGGGAGAAGTGTCCTTGAAGATGAGCAATCTGCTGGCTGTTGTAGTCTATTTTGTTAGACAGATCGTTCATCTTGGTTTTAATCACCCCAAATTGGTTCTTGATTGACAGCTCCAAGTCAGCTGTATAGGTTTGGAAGTGATTTCTGATGAGTGTATTCATCATGTGGTACAGGGGACCCTCTGGGCTGCATAGCTGGTTCAGGTCTATGCTTGTTTGCCCAGGGAATTGGGTAGGCATTTGCTGTGAAGGGGGTGTTTTTGGGAGATCCTCATGTTGTACAGAGGATGCCACTCTAGGGGTTTTAGGGATTGAGTGGACTTTAACCTGTGCAGAGGTGACTGGCCTCTTGAGCCTGGATACCTTTGCAGCAGGACCTTCAGAAAGTGCCGTCAATTCAGTAGTTGGAGTTTTTGAAACATCATCCAAATTAATGGAATCATCTGTATCCCTGATGTTGCCCTCAGAGAGGACTGTCTCAGTTAAATCATGAGCTGAGCCCAACTCAGTTCTCTCATGAACCTCTGTTTCTTGGTACTGAGGATTTCCTACCTCAGGCATTAAGCCTTCATCAGTAGTTGCCACATCTGAGGTCTTAGCTATGTTACTTCTGTCCTCAGATCCACCACTGGGTGGTAACTGAGTAGTAGCAGCCTCAGATGCCCCAAGAGTCTCTAAATTTGGGCTTAAAGACTCTGGTCCACCCTCATCTCTTGGGATAGGGCTAGAGATGTCCACATCCATGTCAGATGTTGTGGTTATGTCCCCTGTTTGTTGTGGTTGTAGGGGACTGACATAATCAGATGGGACCTTCTCTTTTAGCCCAGAGAGAAGTTTGGCAATTTCAATTGCCTCTTGTTCAGAAATTTGTGGGGAAGGTTCAGTAGTTTGGGCAATAGTTTGTTGTTCAGCAGTTTCAAAAGAAGAGTGTGTTTGATATGCTTTTCTAAGTCTTTTTCTTTTGAAATGAACAGATATGGGTGCTCTTTGTGGGGTTTGAGATGGATGAGACTGAGAGGGTGTTTCAGTCTCACCAATTTGAAGAGCAGAATGCTCAAGAGCATGTTCAGGCATCTCAACCTCCTGGACAGCTTTTCTTTTGGGTTGGTGGGTTACAGTTTTTGTTGGCTTGGGCTTTTTGGCTTTTGGTGGTGTAGGTGTGGAAGATGTGGGCTTCAGGGGGACTTGTTGTTGTTCTCCCTGATCATCTTCTGGCCAGGCAGCCGGTTTGTTCAGTCTTGAGTATGCTTGTGATGATAAAGGGTTTAAAGTTGAAACTTTTCCCACAAGCACCTCATTACCCAGTTCCCCTATTATGCAATGCATAATGAACCTTGGGTACAACAAAAACTTTTTCTTGGTATTATTGTGATGTAACACCAACTCATGGAAAAACAGTTTTGATGCCCTGTATTTGGTTTCATTCACAATGGAATGAAATATTGGTTGAAAAGTGGAGGGCATCTGGTCATATGACCCTGTTTTTGGACTCAAACACATAATTATATAATGAAACAAAAGTTTGTATTTTGGTTCAAAATATTTTTTGAATATTGTTGCATGGGAGAGAGTACCTTGATAACCACACTCAGTCATGGTTAGATGAATATCTTTGTTAGCAACATGGTCAGGGGCAGCTACATCATCCAGACCCAGTCTTGTTGCTAGTGTGGCCGGTGTGATGGTCAGTTGTTTCCCTTTTATCTTTGAATTGAGGGAAATGACCTCACCACCCATTGTAACCGTCTCAGCATTTGCCCAGAACTCATTCAGAGTTTCAGTGTGAATTGGTGGGTTAATTGTGAGAGCAGTATAGTATTGGGATTTAACGACAAGATCAATGATCTCATCGTATTGGGACCAGCCTTCTTGTTTTTCAAGAAAAGCTCTTTGATTGTGTCCCTGTTTTAGAACAAGATCCATTGTGGTTTGGGTGTTTTGATCGAACAGTGAATTTTCAGGTGTAGGTTTTGAGAGAGTTTTGAGAGAGAAGTAGGGATAGTTTGTGAGTTTAAAAGGATAAGTGTGTGAAAAAGGTATTTATTAGGAGTTTTAACCGCTTGAATCTTCTTTATTAGAAGTTTTAAAACCGCCTTTGGTTAAAAATCTCTTTATCAGAGGTTTTAAACTTATTAGGTCAAACCTCTGATGATGGGAAAAGTCAGATTTGCCCTTTTTGACTTAAACTGCTGATGAAGGATTACTTCATCAGTAGTTCCCATTTTCTCTTCAGCAGTTTTAACATCTGATGAGAAATGTCATAAATACTTTGTTCATAACTTCTGAAGTTTATTTTATCAGAAGTTACACACTTTTTCAGAAAGTTATCCCCATACTGATGATTTTTGTTTATCAGTAGTTTCTCTCAAACTGTTTTTGTTTTTCAGAAGTTTTGTATCAGACTTTTGACATTTGTAAGTGAAAACCAGAAAAAAGATGGAAAAGGTTAACCTGAAATCCACCAAGGTAAACAGGATGGAATCAGGGGTGGAAAAAGGAAAAATGAATTTTTCATTTTGATTCCACCATGATAAACAGGATGGAATCAAGGATGGAAAAAGGAAAAAGAAAAATTTTGATACATATCAGTAGTGATTGATGTAGAAGTTTGCTGTAGAGTTGGGTAGAATCAAGTGTTAACTTGGATTCTAACTGATATGCAAAAAAAAATAAAATAAACACTTACAAATTTAGCATTCCAAGCATGGAAACTAACTTCTGAAATGTTGATGTGTCAAGGGGCTTAGTGAAGATGTCAGCTATCTGATTAGCTGTTGCTACATGCTTCACCTCAATCTTGCCTTTTTCATAGCAATCTCTTATGAAATGGTACCTGATCTCAATATGTTTAGTTTTTGAGAACTGTACCGGATTTTGAATGATGCTAATGGCAGATTTGCTGTCTACAAACAAAGGTGTCTTGGTCTCTTTGATTCCATAATCAAGAAGTTGATATTGGAGCCATTGTATCTGTGATGTACAATTTGCAGCTGCAATGTATTCAGCTTCAGCAGTTGAAGTTGCAACAGATGTTTGCTTCTTTGATTGCCATGACACTAGACAGTTACCCAGGAATTGACAACCACCAGATGTTGACTTTCTTGTCATCTTACACCCTGCATAGTCACTATCTGAAAATGCTGATAACTTGGTATTGCTTGAAGCAGGATACCAAATTCCCAGTGTTGGAGTTCCTTTCAGATATCTAAAAATTCTTTTGACTGCAATAAGGTGTGATTCCCTTGGTGCTGATTGATATCTAGCACAGACACATGTTGAAAACATAATATCTGGTCTAGAAGCAGTTAAGTATAAAAGGGAACCTATCATGCATCTGTACATGGTCTGATCAACCTGTTTTCCTTGATCATCAGGTTCAACTTGTGTGATAGGTGTCATGGGAGTGGAACATGATTTACAGTCATTTAAAGAAAATTTGTTCAATAATTCTTTAACATATTTTGATTGATGTATAAAAGTTCCATTTGTTTGTTGTTTGATCTGCAGTCCTAGAAAGTACTGCAGTTCTCCCATGGTACTCATCTCAAATTTTGATTGCATGAGTTTCTTAAAATCATCACACAATTTTGTGTTTGTTGAACCAAAGATGATATCATCAACATAAATTTGAACAAGTAAGACATGATTTCCAACATGTTTAATGAAAAGTGTTTTATCAATGGCACCTCTTGTAAAGTTATTTTTGAGTAAAAAGGTGGAGAGTGTATCATACCAGGCTCTTGGAGCCTGTTTGAGCCCATATAGAGCTTTATCCAGTCTGTACACCCACTCAGGATGAGTAGGATCCTCAAACCCAGGTGGCTGACAGACATACACCTCCTCCTTGATTTTACCATATAAAAATGCACTTTTCACATCCATTTGATAAACTTTTATTTTGTTGGAAATGGCATAGGCCAGAAATAACCTGATGGCCTCAAGCCTTGCAACTGGAGCAAAGGTTTCATCATAGTCAATTCCCTCTTCTTGAGAGTACCCTTGAACTACCAGTCTTGCCTTGTTCTTGATTATCATACCAGCTTCATCTTGTTTGTTCCTGAAAACCCATCTTGTACCAATTGGTTGCTTGTTTTGAGGTAAGGGACAGATTTCCCAGACCTGTTGCTTGTTGAACTGTAGTAGTTCATCTTGCATAGCTTGCACCCAATTGTTGTCTTTGAGGGCTTCCTGGTACTTCTTTGGTTCCAACTGTGAAATAAAGGCTGAGAATAGGCAAAAGTTGGAGAGCTGGTTTCTGGTCAGAACACCTGTAGCTATATCACCCATGATTTGATCAAGTGGATGATCTCTGTGTTCAATCAGTTGTTGTAAACCACTGACAGGTGTAGGTGGCTCTGGTTCTTCAAACAAACTACTGAGGTCTATGATATCTGGTTCAGCAGTTGCAGCTTCTTCAGTAGTTGCAGGTGCTGGGGCAGATGTTTGAGTTTGGCCTTCAGTATTTGTTTGATCAGAAGTTTGGAAAACTTCTGATGGTGTTGTAGTTGACTTAATGACTGTTTGAGGAGTCCATGGTGCAGGATCCTCATCTTCAAACCTTTGATCACCATAATAAGTAGGTTTGGAAGAAGTAACAGCCTTTTCAGGTCCAAAGTGGAAGTTGTCAAGGTCAAAGAGTTCAGCAGGATGTGCTGGAATAAGAGTGTGTTTTGACTCATTGAACTTGACATTCAATGTTTCTTCTACTATCTTGGTGTGAGAATTAAAAACCTTGTAGGCTTTTCTAGTTGAAGAGTAACCAAGAAAGTAACCTGAGTCAACTTTGGAAGCAAACTTTGAGATAGATTCCTTGATGTTCAAGATGAAACATTGACACCCAAAAGCCCTGAAAAAGGAGATAAGGGGCTTCATGCCATGAAGAACTTCATAGGCAGTCTTGGAATGTCTCTTGACCACAAGAACTCTATTCTGAACATAACATGCTGTGTTAACTGCTTCTGCCCAAAAGTACAATGGCAGTCCAGAATCAGCTAACATTGTTCTTGCTCCTTCTATCAGTGTTCTGTTCTTCCTTTCTACTACACCATTTTGTTCAGGAGTTCTGGGAACACTGTATTGTCTAATAATCCCTTTTGACAAACAGAATTCATCCAGAGTTTTGTTCCTGAACTCTGTCCCATTGTCACTTCTAATGGTTTTGACAGATAGAGAATATTGTTTCTCTACTTGTAGAATGAAGAACTTGATGATTTCAGCAGCCTCATCCTTGGAAAATAAGAAGAATACCCATGTGAATCTTGAGTAGTCATCAATGATGACTAAGCAGTACTTCTTCTTACCAAGGCTCATAATCTTGACAGGCCCAAATAAGTCCATATGGAGTAGTTGAAGACATGCAGTTGTTTTTGATTCTTCAATAGACTTATAAGAGGACTTATGCTGTTTCCCCTTTAAACAGGATACACAGTGTTCTTGACACTGGTATACTTTCAAAGGTAGACCTCTGACCAAGCCCATTTTTGTGACTTTATTTATGGTTTTAAAGTTCACATGGCCAAGTCTCCTGTGCCAGAGATCTGTTTCTGAAGTTGATGCCCTTGAGAAGAAACAGGCAGTGTTGTTCAATACTTTGTCTTTTTCAATGTCCACTGCATAGACATTGCCACATCTTTTGGCAATCAGCAAAGTATGATCTTCTATAATCTTCTCAATCAACTTCTGGCCTTCTGGTGAGATGATCTTGCAAGCTGTCTTTGTGAAAAAGGAAGAATATCCTTTATCACACATTTGTGACACACTCAGCAAGTTGTATTCAAGGTTCTCCACCAGATTGACCTTGTCAAACTGTATTTTGCCAGAGGAGACATTGCCATGTCCTAGCACATATCCCTTGGCATTGTTCCCAAAGGACACAGATCCTTCTCTTTGGCTGATAAAGTTGTTTATCAGGTATCTGCATCCAGTCATGTGCATAGAGCCTCCACTATCAACATACCATATGCTGTTTAAGCCCCTGGAAACTCTCTGCACATAAAAGCAAATTAGTTAGATTTGGAAACCCAAGCCTGTTTGGCTTTGGGTTTGCTCTTGGGAACAGTTACAGTTTGTTCTTGACCAGGTTGAGAAATCCATGTCTTTTTGGCAATGGATTTTTCATGAAGAACTATGGTGGTATCCTTTTTAGGACCACCATCAACCTTGGTCATCAGTAGTTCTACCATGTTCTTTAGATTTTGAATCTCAGCAGTTTGTGAAACTGCTGATGATTCTGGTCTAACTACTGACAAGGAATTTTGAGAAAAAGATTTTGGTTGAGATTTTATCTTTTTCTGAGAAAAGGTGTTTTCAGGTTGTTGTTTCTTGGGTTTAAAGACTTTTTCATAATCATTTCTGATTTGATTTCCCACAACCTGTTGTTTGAATTTTTGATTGAACTGAATTCCTTTTCTGTATCTACAAAATTCAGTTTTGTGGTTGAACAGGCCACAAATTTCACATGCTTTTGCCTTCTGTTTTTGTTCTGAAGGCAAATTTCTGACAGTTGTAAAAAGATTTTGCTCATCAGTAGTTTTCAGGATCTCAACTCCTGAAGTAGATGAAACTACTGATGGCTTGTTGTCAGTTTTTGTATATACTTCTGAAGTACTTTCTTTAAAAATACCAGGATTTCTGGTTAGAAAGTTTTCATGGAAAGATGTGCATTCTTTCCCTTCAGAAGTTTCATTTGAAACAATTCTTCTCCCATCTTCAGTAGTTTTGGGAGAAAAATCTGTTGGTGTTTCAACATGATGGTATCCTATGCCAAACTTCACATTTGAAGCACTTTGTTTGTTTAGCAGTAGTTGATACCCCCTACAAGATTCAACCCATTTTTCACAAGTGATCCTGGTGTCAGCAAGCTCTTGTCTGACATCTCCCAGGTCATTTAGCATCATTTTGATTTGTGCTTGGGTTTCAATGGCAGAGTCAGTTAATTTAGAAACCTCTTTTGTTTTAGCACACAGTTTTCTTTCCAAATCACATTTTATCTGTGTGTATTTTCTTTCTAAATCATTGGCTTTGCCTTGTAGGTGCACGTTTGTCTCTCTTATGAGAGCAAAAGTTTCTTTGCAAGAGTTTGAACATAGTTTTGTCAAAGATTCTTTTGATACCTGAGACAATGCAGATTTTGAGGTAGAGCCTTCAAATGCCATTAAGGCAAAGTTCTTTCTGCCATTGTCTGGTTCTCCCCAGTTGATGTCAAACACTTTGTTGTCTGCATCAGGATTACACTCTGTGGTGTCATATGGGAGACTGCTCCAGTCAACATACCCCGAGGTAAAGAGGCTTTGTTGAGGGGTTGTTGAGGCTGTGGAGGAAGTTGAGCAGCTGGAAAGGGAGGGATTGATTGTTGGCACTGCATCTGTTGAGCAGGCACTTGAACATATTGTACTTGAGGCATATATTGCTGTTGAGGAGCTTGTGCCTGTACAAAATGAGCACTCCCTTGAGTTCCATTGTTCCTATTATAATTGGGGTTATAGTTATTTCCAGATTGTGATTGGTTAAAGCTAGAGCTTCTACACTCTCTAGCAAAGTGTCCCAACTTCTGACACTTGTGACATCTCAGTTTAGATTTGTCAAAACCAATTTTTGTGTTACTGGTCAATCCTGGAAATTTCCTTCCTGACCTTTTATAAAACTTGTTAGTTTTAATGCTTAGCATGGCCAGTTGGTGAAGTATGTCCATTTCTTCCAAGTCATCACTGCTAAAATTTTTCAAATCATCCATGATAAAACATAGATTATCAGCAGTTTGACCTTGGTCATCATTGTCATAACCTGGGAAAGATCTTTCTGATGAGATCCCAGTGGTTATGTCAATATTGTCATAAGATCCATAGGAACAAGTTGGTGAATCTTGTCCCAAAAGTGCTGTACTACCTGGTAGGTAGTCATCAGCAGTTTTACCAGAAGTTTGTAATTTCTTCTTTTGATCGATTTCTCTTTCAAAAGTGAGTAATCTCCCATGGAGTTTTGTAAGAGTGAGGGAGCTAAAATCTGGTGAGGATCTTAAGACAATGGAGTAAGTTTCCCATTTGTCAGGCAGAGACCTTAAAAATCTATGTAACATAGATACTGTTGTATAGGTCTGCCCATTTAACTTTAGCTCAGAGATTAATGAGGAGAATCTTTCAAATTGTTGTGTCAAAGTCTCCCCATTAATATAAGCAAATGTTTCATATTGTTGAGCCAAAATTTCTCTGGTGTTGGCAATCACCTCTTCAGTTCCTCCAAACTGTTCTTTAAGACAGTCCCAAAGTTCTTTGGCACTTTCACAATGTAAAAGGCCAGAGTATATTTCATTTGGGAGAGCCATTGCCAACATAGAGAATGCCTTAGCATCTAGCTCAAGTTTTAGGAAATCTTCATCTGTATAGTCTTTGGGATCCTTAGGAATCCCTTCTTTTGTTTCAAGGTTTATGTTTACTGGTTTGTGTGGACCATATATCACAGATCTCCAACAACCAGTGTTGGTTTGTGACAAGGTATGTGCCATTCTTTTCTGCCATATATTGTACTCATTTCTCACAAGCATGGCAGGTTTGGTGGCAGAACCAGTATTATGTGGATCCATTTTTAAAGAGTTATAGATTTGTCTGATGACTCTTTTAAGTGATGGATATTGATAAAAAGTGAACTTTTGATCTTTTTATTGAATATCAATAAGAGCTTTGTGTCTGATTCTCAATTTGTTAGATTGATATGTGATCAGATAAACCAATGCTCTGATACCAATTGTTGGATCAGTTTGCTCTTGTTTGCTAAGTAAGAACTTGCTATCTTGACACTTAAGTGTTTAGCAAGTCCTAGTAAATCAGATTATAAGCACAGCGGAATGTTATAAGTTAAAGCAACACTTTTTATGCAAAGGCAGAGTTGTAACTCCCCCTTGATGTTTGAAACAAGATAAATGACAAAGTATTTATTATGAATCTAAGTTGTAAATGAGAATTAGATACTTAGCAAGATTCACAATAAATACAGAAATGGAATAATAACAATGAGAGTGTTTGAAGGATTTTTCTGTTTAAAAATCAATGTCTAAAATAGAAGGTTGAAGCCTTCTATTTATAGACGATTACATGCATGTATCTTGCCTAAAAAGCAAGCACAGAAAGTCCAGTTACAAGTTGCACAACTTGCAACATCGAAAGAAACAAATAAAGCTAAAAGTAATATTAAACAACAAACTACTGATGCAAATGGGCGGTGGCAAATATCTTCTGCTAAGTGCTGATGAAGGACAACTACTGAAGAGTAGTTTTGTCTTCAGTACTTCTGAAGTGAACTTGTCTGGTTTGGACTTCAGAACTTCTGCAACTTCAGCACTTCTTCATATCTTCTAATCAGCAGTTTCTTGTCTTCTATTCAGTACTTCTATTTAGCCAAAAATGACAGAAGTGAATTAGACTAAGGTTTACAAAAGTGGTTTCACCAATCCTCTTTGTCCTAACACCTATGTAATTCTCACCAACTTTTGTTGACCCAAAACATTTTCAACTTAACATGTTTCAGGTTCTATTTGCTTGAAGATTTGAATTGATGCTTGAAGATATGTGTATAGTTTTATTCAATTTGATGTACAAATTCTAGAACAATTGTATGTAATTTATTTAAATCATTTACAACAACAACAACAACAACCTTACCCAGTAAATCCCACAATTTAGCACAGCTAAGAGTAGGGTCTGGGGAGGGTGGGATGTAGGCAAACCTTACCCCTATCCTTGCGGATAGAGAGGCTGCTTCCAGAGAGACCCCCGGCTCGACAAACAGAAAACTACCAGTAAACAACACTAAAAACTAATGGAGAGATACTGAATTTATATAAACGTTGAAAGTGTCATGTATTATAAACAAAGGTATATATGCCATAAGAACAATATAACACATATAGTAACATAGAAAGTGTCATGTATTAAAGCAAGGTATATATGAAACAGTCCCTAAGAATCCTTAGCCTCAATTCTACGTCTCCACGAACTCCTATCTTGGACCATGTCCTCAGAGAGGTGCAACTCTATCAAATCCTGTTCAATACGCTTATCCCATGTCAACTTGGGTCTACCTCTACTCCTCCTACCGTCAACAGTCAGCTCCTCCACTACTCTGACTGTCGCTGACATCTGCCTCCTCCTCACATGCCCAAACCATCTCAATCTCCACTCCTTTATCTTCTCTGAAATCTTAGCCAAACCTAGCCTTCCCCTAACAATGTCATTTCTTATTCGGTCTAGTCTTGTGTACCCACACATCCACCTAAGCATCCTCATTTCTGCTACATCCATCTTGCGAGCTTGAGTCTTCTTGATGACCCAGCTTAATTTATTTAAATCATTTATGAAACTTATTATTCACCATGAGCTACTGAACAATCATCAATACGTGACATCCCGATGTTTCCGCCATCGGTTGGGGTGTTACACTGCATTCAATCTCATACTTCTGGCTCTTTCACATAATGTTCTGTTCATCATCTCTACAACTCCATTCTGTTGTGGAGTTCCTAGAACTGTATTTATCATCTTGATCTCTCTATCAGCACAATAATCTGTAAATTCCTTGCCGATGTATTCACCACCGTTATCCGACTTCAAGCATTTCACCTTCAAATCAGTTTCAAGTTCAACAGCAGATTTCCATTTCTTAAAAGTATCAAAAACTTCAGATTTATGTTTAAGAAAGTAAACCCATACCTTGCGTGTTGAATCATCTATGAAGGTCACAAAATAGCGAGCTCCTCCAAGTGAAGCTATTGATCTCGGTCCGTATACATCTAAGTGAATAAGCTCCAATTTTTTAGCTTTCGGTGCTCTCCCAGTCTTCACAAAAGTCACCTTCTTTTTCTTGCCTAGGATGCACGGTTCACAAAATTCTGACTCGGCCTTCTTCAACTCTGGCTGGAAACAAGCATCTTCATCCCTTTTTCATTCTTGTGCCCGAGTCTTTGATGCCATAACTTTGTCTGACTCTAGCCACTTGATACTGCATTCACCCCATCAGTTGATGCTTCAACCATGTATAAACTACCTCTCTTCTTGCCTCTAGCAACTACCATACTGCCCTTAACAACTCTCCATTGTCCTCTACCAAATGGAACATCATATCCCTGATCATCAAGCTGACCGATGGATATAAGCATCCGCTTCAAACCAGGAATGACCCGCACATTCTTCAAGGTCCAGATGGTTCCAATGGCGTTTTAAGGTCTATGTCTCCAATTCCTGTAATATCAAGACTCTGATTATTATCCAAACGAACTTTACCAAAGTTACCTGTTCGCAGATTCTTCATCTTCGTGCTAAAAGTAGCATGGAAAGATGCTCCTGAAACCATAATTCAGTCTTCAACAGAACTCTCGATACAACAAATAAGAGCATCCTCTGAATCTGAGGATGTAGTAGCATTCACCTCCCTTTTCTCTCTCGCAGATTCAAAACACTGACTTCTGAAATGCCCAAACTCCTTATAGTTCCAACACTATATATCTTTCTGTGGCTTTCCAGGTCTTGACTTGCTCCTGCGTTTTGACTTCGACCTACCCTTATTTCCTCCCCTGTTATTACTTCTCCATCTTCCTTTAGTACTGAGTAACGAGCTTGATTCTCCATTGTTCCTTCTTCTGGAATTCTCATTCAGTAACAAATCACGAACTCTTCCAAAACTGAGAGTCTCAACTGATCCTGTGACTGCTGTGATTGTGCCTGACTAGCTGTCAGGTGATGAGGATAATAATAGACAAGCCTGCAATTCATCATCTATCTTAAAATTCACAGAAGACAAACGTGTCAAATGTGATTTAAACAAATTCATATGCTCAGTAACAGAACTTCCAAATGTTGACTAACTCCCGAATCAAAAACACTTTGTTAGAATGAGACGGCTTCTCATACATGTCGGACAAAGCTTCCATAATCCCATGCGTTGTGGTTTGTTCCAAAATGTTGTAAGCTACATTCATGGAAAGAGCAAGCCTAATCATTGACTATATGCTTTCTTGTCAAGATTCGTCCATTCTTTCGTTATGGTCGCAGGGGGAGGGTCTAATGCAGTATCTAACTCTTTCTGTATAAGCAAATCCTTGATTTGGATCTTCCATCAAGCAAAATTCTTCCCATAAAACTTCTCTATCTTGACTTTTCCTTCTTCAGACATCATCCCTTGTCTAAATATCTAGAAAAGTAGCCAAGAGAAATAATAATACCACTCCTAAAACAAACAAAACTCCCACAAATTTGACCAAATTTTATATCATATAAATTGTTCTTTTTCACAAAAAAGGTTCTGATCCTTCCCTTCGTTCTTCTTTATCCAACCACATACAAACAAGCACCACTTCTTTTCAAAACAACAACAACAATCGTACCCAGGAAAATCCCACAAATAGCGACGCTATAAGTAGGGTCTGAGGAGGGTGAGATGTAGGCAAACCTTACCCCTATCGCTAGAGATAGAGAGGCTGCTTCCAGAGAGACCCCATGCTCGATATCAAACACACATAATATATATAAATACGTAGACAAACACCAAACACTAAAAAAGGGGGGGTGAGTAACAAAGAAGAAAAATTACAAAAGTAACCTCATGAAATAACAAATATACATAAATGCACAGAAGCCATCCCTACAGAACGAAGCACAAACACAAAAGTACCCATAATTCCTAAAAATCTTTAACTTTGATCCTAAGCCTCCACGAATTCCTATCTTGGACCATATCCTCCAAGAGGTGTAATTCTAACAAATTATGCCTAATCCGTTTAACCCAAGTCAACTTGGGTCTGCCTCTACTCCTCTTCCCCTCCTCAGTGAAGTGTACCACTGTTCTAACCGGAGTTGTCCTTTCTCTCCGCTTTACATGTACAAACCATCTTTTCAAAACAACACCAAATAAATAACAAACAACCTTAACAAAAATTACTGATCTACTTTCTGCTCTAAACGAACACGCCAAAAAAAATCAAACTTCCAAGGTCTGACCTGACCTCGTCATCCGTGCAGAGAAACCAAACAATGGCAACAAAAAACCTGACTGGTTGGTTGCAAGTGTTGGTGACCGAAAACCCTAAACTGGGTGGTGTTTCTGTGGCGAGAGATCCTAATTGACTGGGTTGTTTGCGACGGCAAAAGGGTTTTGATGAAACTCTAAGTAGCGGCCGAGGTGATGGCTTCGACACAAGGAAGGGAAAATCGGTTGAACAAGGGAGTTCACGGTTGTAGGGTGACACGTGACAGAGGAAGGTTGGCTGAACCCTAACCGGAGGTGGGAAGGAGGCGGCGACTGTGTTGTGTAATCTGGAGGGTGTTTGGGATTGATTTTGGAAATGCAAAAGTGCTTTTGGTTAGAAGTGTTTATTGGCTTATAACTTTTTAAAAATGAGTTTTTTAAAAAAAAAGTGTTAGGATTAGCTTTTGGGATAAGAAACGTCAAAAAGTCAATAGATTGTTGTTTTTTAAGTGTTTCGCTTAACTTATTGTAAATATTGGTTGTATGGGTGGTAAAATTGTAATTTTTTTCCAAAAGCCAAAAGTCAGGATTTCTAAATTCTCAAAAACAGTTTTTACACCCTTAAAAGCCAAAAGCCAAAAGTCAAAACAGAAAGTGCTTTTAGGTTACAAAAACAACTTATTGACTTATTGGCTTCTTGGAAAATCCAATAAGTCAATAAGTTGTTTTGAAACTCAATCCCAAACACCCTCCCGGTATGTTCCCTTCTTCTCAGATCTAGAGCCCAGGCTCTGATACCATTTGTTAGGATCGTAGAATACACATGCCCACGCACTCAAACACGAGATTTTACATGGTTCAGTCTAAATTGACGTACATCCACAGGGGCAACTGGGGTATTTTTATTATTAAGTGATACAAAAATACAAGTATAAGAGATATATTTATAGGCACTAATTAGGGTTTAACCCTATGCTAAACTTGCTCAACAAGTTAATCATACTGAGCCTAAAACAGATTGGGCCTATAAGTGGGCTGAAGGCAAAATCTCTAACAAATGTGTGTGGTATATATATATATATATATATATATATATATATATATTAAATTAAAGGCCATAATAATTTGGGGCCATAAACACAACCCAAAATTTTTTCTACATACAGCATAGCTCATGGATATAAGTCATATAACTATGAGGATATTGTACACATGTGATTTGAAAAATATTCAATTCTTGTACCTAGTTATATCCTTATTTATTTGGCTTTTTTTTTATCATATTACTTAGTTTGACAATATTCTACAGAAATGCACTTTGTAAAACTTCATTTTAATTTAAAGTCGACACAAATTTGATAAAAAAAAAATTGCCATTTCATTGATATGTTTACATGATTTGTAGGTCTCAAGAAAATGGAGCAGTCTGTATATGAGATCGTCGTTCGTCCTGTTATGAGAATTTTAACAGACTATATCTCAAAACACCTTGGATATGCTGCTTGCTCCACAAAACATGTTAACGACATGAGAAAAAAGATGAAGGTTTTGGAGGATACAAGTGCTGATGTCAAAAGCCACATGGAGACAAACCAAATTAATAATGAAGAGATACCTGCAGGTGTGTCTGATTGGTTGAAAGCTGTTGAAAATCTCAACGAAAAAGTTCAAAGCATTTCAAGTGACAATATTGGATGTTTAAACCTGAAAATGAGGTACCAAGCTGGAAGAAAAGCTTGCAAGAATACTGCTACGATCGAAGAACTTACTAAAACAAATTCAGGGTTTAAGTGGACTGATACCCCAAAACCTACTGGAATAGTTGATTCCAAACCTGCATCATCCACTACTGCGTCGTCATCTGGTGGCGATGTCTTCAGGTCAAGAGACAAGCCATTTAATGATGCATTGAAGTTACTTCAACTAGACGTCAACAATAGTCCAGTTATAGCTTTGTGCGGAATGGGTGGTGTAGGAAAAACCACCATGATGGAACAACTTGAAAGGGTTGCAAAAGAAAACACGATGTTTGATATGTTTGTGAAGGTCGTGTTTGGAAGAAGTTACAACATGCTTTCTATTCAGAATGATGTATCAGTACAAATGGGAGGCAAAGGTTTACTCGAAAAGACTGAAGCAGCATGCGCAGAAAGTCTTTGTAAAAAATTCAAAGAAATGTTACAAGATGGTAAAAAAAGGATTCTAGTTATATTGGATGATGTGTGGAAAAATATTAACCTAAAAGATATTGGAATGCTAAGTCCTCTCCCAAAGGGCCTCAAGTTATTGCTCACATCAAGGTATTCAAATATTTGCTCACAAATTGCAGCATGTGCTGGTTCAGCTATTCAAGTAATTAAAGTTGATGTCTTGGAGGAGGCGGAAGCACAAAATTTATTTTGTCAAATTGCAGGAATTTCAAAAGAAAATGATGAAGATAAGTATCTAACAGGCTGTGACATTGTCAAAGCATGTGGCCATTTGCCACTGGCCATCAAACTCATTGCATCAGCACTGAAATCTAAAGAAATGTTTGAGTGGAGAACTGCACGTGATCGCTTGAAGAATAGAGAACTTGATGATGATGTGCAGGAAATTATCAAGATGAGCTATGACTATATAAAAAGGGATGAGGAGAAAAAGATTTTTTTGCATTGTGGCTTGTATCCCGAGGACTATGATATTCCAATAGAGGATCTCATGAGACATGCATGGGGCCTAAAATTCTTCAAAAAAGTTTCCACTTTAAGAGAGGCTAGAGACCGGACAAATACTTGTGTGGCCAATCTCATAGAGGCAAATTTGTTGATCAAGAGTGATCAGGTTGGGTGTGTTAAATTGCACGATCTTGTGCTTGCTTTTGTGTTAAGCGAAGTTTCTAAAGGTGATCATGCCTGGATTATTAACCATGGAGACGTATCCAAGTGGGATAGAGATGAAGTGGGCATATCTTGCAAAAGAATTTCATTAACATGCAAGGGTATGTCTGAGTTTCCTAGTAAGTACACGTATCCAAACATGTCTCTTTTACAACTTATGCATGGAGATCCCTCACTCATATTTCCTGAAGATTTTTATGAAAAGATGGAAGATCTCAAAGTTGTGGCATACTATGCTATGCGCTACCCATTGCCACCAAGATCACTTGAATACTCTACCAACCTTAAATCACTATGTCTCCATAATTGCTCTTTGGTGTTTGATCTCTCTTCTATTGGAGATCTTGTGAATTTGGAAGTACTTAGCTTTGCTGATTCTGGCATTAACAAATTACCATCTACGATAGGGAATCTTAAAAAGCTAAAATTACTGGATTTGACAAGATGTGTTAAGCTTCATATTGATGATGGTGTCTTCAAAAAATTAAAAAGTCTTGAAGAACTTTATATGGGAGCTTCTTACGCGCCAGCAGTTAGGTTCACAGATACCAGCTTTGAAGAACTGATAATGCTTTCAAGTCAACTTTGTGCAATGGAAGTGGAGTTCGTTAACAAGATAACTCACCTAAAATATGTGTGCTTTACAAACCTTGATAGGTTCAGGATATCTGTGGGTCGTCTATTGGAACCAAAACTTAAGAATGAAATGTATGCATTCAAAAACACATTGAACCTTGTGATGAACCATAGTAGCGACCTTCTCGATTGCAAATTTAGTGAGTTATTCAAGAAAACAGAGAATCTTACATTAGAAGTGAAGTATATGATTCGTCTTGAAGATATTTGTTCTTTCCATCCTTTAGATCAAAGCACGTTTTCATGTTTAAGTGACCTTGAGGTTTCTAAATGTGAAAAGATGAAATACCTCTTCACAGTTTCCGTGGCAACTGGTTTGAGGAAACTTGAAAACCTCAAAATTTCGTCATGCGATAATTTGGAAGCGCTGGTACATGATTATGGAAGCGAGATAAATGGTGGATGTGAGATGATCAAATTTGAGGAGCTAAAGTTTATGTCTTTAAAAAATTTACCAAAGCTGGTAAGTTTGTTCCTGGTTGAGAATGTAGTAATTGAGTTGCCACAATTGATTAAACTGGAAGTTGAAGAGCTTCCCGACTTCACCAGCATTTATCCTAACAAGAACTATATTTCTGCACTCTTGAACAATCAGGTAGTTGATTATATATAATGAACTTTTAAGTGCTAACTTTGCTAAGTTATCTTTGAACGCTAAAATTTCAAGGTTGTTGAAATTGAATAGATAGATAGTTAACTAGCTATGTTTAGTTATTTGAATTACTTTAATGTAGTGTTTGGATGGCATTACTTTTGCAGGTAAAGATTCCAGAGCTAAAAGAACTGAAGATTAGATCTATGAGTAATTTGGAGCAGATATGGGCGTGTAGTAATGATGAGGAAGTTAATGGTATTTCCATGTTGAGAGTGATTGAAGTGGAAGAATGTAGTAGTCTTGTGAGTCTGTTTCCAACTAATCCAATAAGATTAGTGAATCATTTAGAAGAACTGAAAGTTTCAAAGTGTGGCTCCATAGAAATAATATTTAACATAGACTTGGAATCATGCGTTAGTGAAGTTGAGAGGCTTAGCAACAATAGCTTGAAAAGTATTGAAGTATCTGACTCAGAGAATCTAAGAGAGGTGTGGAGGATAAAATGTGATGAAAACAAATCAAGTTGTATTCTTAGCTTTGATGCTATTGAAAAGATATCAGTTAGAAAGTGTGAGAGGTTTAGAAAGATATTCACATCCACCAACGTCAAATTTGATATGCATGCTCTACGAAACCTGCATATAGAAAAATGTGGAAAACATGAGAAAAACATGGAATTGGTTGAGTATAGGCAACATGAAGAGGTATCACTCCACTTACTTTCTTTGAAAACATTTCACATTTTTTCCTTTGTATGTATTTTATTTTCTTTTTGGAGAAAAAAATTTCACATAAATCCTTTTTATATTCAATAAGTACTGCAACTAACAATTTAAAAAATCTTTCCTTTGAGAAACTAAATATTCAACTGTTTTCCAGTTTGTTTATTATTACAATATATGTATTCCTTTGAAAACCCTTATAATCTTTTCGATTTACAAAAAAAATTGTGAATGTATGTCATGAATATAACTCGCATGTTTAATCAGGTGTTACTCACGTGATAATTTATACATGCAGAAAGTAAACTTGAATCAAACCCATTAATTTTAAAACATTAATAAAAACATTAATTAGTCCTTTTAAGAATTTAATTACGTTTTAAAACGTTTCTAAATTACTTTATGAATATTCTTTTTGTTTTATGTTAACAACATGAGATGAATTTGTTCTTTTCAAAAAAAAAAAAGATGAATTTGTTGCAAAATAAAATGAACGCGTTTGGACGGTTACAAAATACTTAGTTTTCATTTTATTCTTTTTATTTTCTAACACCTTAAAAGTATTTCTTACATTTTTAATAAAATATATGTTCTTAAAGTCAACACTTTCTCAAAAAACAATTCCATATAAAAAATACACTTTATTGAAAAATAATTAAACCTTGGATCATTGAGTTAGAGAGGCTTAAATTGGTCGTCCTTTTTGTAATTTTGAAGTAAATTACACCAAGAACCCTCTTACTATTAAACATTCATTTTTAAACTAAGTCAAATAACTGTTACAAAATGCAAATGTTGCAGACTAATAAGTGATAAGAATTAAGAAGAGTAATTTACTTTTCTCTCATATATACATATGTACTTGCAGGCTAAAGTTTTATCAGCAGAAGAGAGAGATGACAAAATTTCTAGTGTTGCAATCCCATCTAGCCTCGTGCACAATTTTCTTAACCTTGATACTCTTCAGCTAGGTGATTATGAGGGTATGGAAGTGGTGTTTGAGATAGAGAGTGGTCTTCTAAGTAGTACAGATTTGGTAACAACTACTACAAATAATCAACAACCACCACTACTACTACCTTATCTCCAAACTTTATACTTAGAGAAGATGAAGAGCATGAGTCATGTGTGGAAGTGCAGCAACTGGTATAATTTCTTAATTCTTCAGAAACAACCCACACAATCCTCATTCCAAAGCCTCACAACCATACGCTTGGAGTCTTGCGAAAGGATTAAGTACTTGTTTTCACCTCTCATGGCGAAACTTCTTTCCAACCTAAAAACAATCGATGTACGTTTGTGTGATTCCATGGAAGAAATTGTTTCAAACAGAGATGATGAAGATGAAGAAACCGCTACTACATATGAAACCACCACTCTCTTCCCTCATCTTCACTCTCTCGGGTTATATAGGATGAAAAATCTTAAGCGGATAGGAGGTGGTGCTGCTATTCGGGATGACATTAAGGTTAGCTTCCTATGTATGTGTTTTGTTAGATAAAATGATTGCAAAATATTTATAGGTTTGAGCTGGTAATCAAGTTGTCAAAATAATTCTTGTGGATGGATGAAGTAGTTTGACCACCACATAGATGATATTCACATTCACATTATATAAAAAATGGAAATTAAATTATAAATCACACAATTAATACTAATGAAGTACACATTCATGATAAAGCACATAGTTATTATTAAAGTGGGTGGGAGGGTTAAAGATTAACTGCTATTGATGTCTTGCATTAGCATTCATCTGTGAATGAAGTTGCCACATCAGTTACTAAACAAATTGAGAATTTCTGAATAGTTTGTATAAAAACTGGACTGATTAGAGTTATACTTTTCTTGATTATTTTGGCCGTCTGCAAGACTGTTGGGTTAATCGGGATTCGGGTTCGTTTACGGGTCACGGGTCCAGCATACGGATCATGGGTGATGGCTATGGGTCATCCTACTTGGTCTTGGTTGACCAAAAAAGTAGGAGTTGTTAAATAAGTTTTGGTACGAGTCTTTTGATTTAGTCAAATAAATAGGAAGTTGGTTAGTTATTCTTTGTTAACGTTTCCCATATTTTATCTAATAAGATGAACCTTTTCATTTTACGTACACATTTCCATTCCATATTTGAGAGCTTGAAATCTCTAGTGTTTGTGTATGTATTTTGTGGGGCCTCAACCAACAAAACTTGAATTAATTAATTAATTTGCTTTGTTTATTGCATAATTTTGTTAGATATTGATCTCATATATTGTTTGTTTTTTGTAATTAACGTTGACTTTCATTTATTGTAGTTTTCACAAGTCAATATTGTTTCTTGGTCCTTATGCCAATACCCCAGAGAGATAATAATAGACTCATGTAGTGAGTTGGTGGAGATATTTGAAACTCAAGGGATCACCAACAACGGTGGTTTCGATGAAGGAAGGGGTGGTACTGATACTACAACATTGGCAATTCCAAGACTAGAAAATATTCATGTCCCCCAATTGTCCAATCTCAAAAAACTGCTAATCATAAGCTGTGATCTTTTGCAACATGTGTTCACATTTTCCACATTTGAAAGCCTCAAACAACTAGAAGACTTGACAATTGCTCATTGCTCGGCAATGGAAGTAGTTGTGAAGAAAGAAAATGAAGAACAAAGAAAGGTTGTGGTGTTTCCTCGTCTAAAATCCATTCAACTTATATCTCTACCAAACCTGAAGGGGTTCTTCTTGGGGATGAATGGCTTCGAGTGGCCATTACTAGTAACTGTTCGAATCCATAAATGCCCACAAATGGTGGTGTTCACTTCTGGTGCATCAATAGCTCCGAAGCTCAAGTACATACGTACAGACTTAGGCAAGCATATTCTTGATGAAGGTGGCCTTAACTTTGATTTGACTACAGACTTACAACAGGTATATTTCTAATTTATTCACAGAACTTAATTAAAAAGGCACCCCTTAAGATATGTCTTCATACCCAACATGAGCTTTGTTATAGACAAAAGAATTCGAACAGAGATTATGATCACAAAACAGATTAATGCAAACAAAATCGATGGAACAGTACACAAAACTTAAAGAACATAAAACTTAAAGAACACAAACTTTTAATCAGATTGATGATAATTAACAAACAATCTTGGTACCGAATACAAGCATATGTCCATTCCTATTTATACTTAAGACAAACACAACAGTTTGGTGGTTAAATTCAGTTTCATTATGGCACCAATAACTGTTAACGGACTTAAGACACTGCAGGGGCAGTTTTGTAATTCTGTCTTTCCTTCTTTGAAGCACGCCTCATGTAATGCTGCACATAAATCTTGTGGCTGCTGCTCGTCCGGTCCTTCTACATACTAATAACTATTCTAAAGTTCAACTATTTACATCATAGAATCAATCCTAAATAAAAAAGTTAAATAAGTTTAGTTTAAATAAATCATAGTTCAACAAGCTTTTAGTTGGAGTTCACATTAATTATTTATTAATGTCAACTCTGATAATTATCTTTTATTTCAAAATTTAATAAAAAGACTTCCCTTTACATGTATTTTTTTTTCAATTGTTGAAGTGTTTGATTGTAAAGTTGGGTATAATCACCCAACTTTGTCCATCCCACATATATATTTCAACAATGAAAAGATATATTTAATTCAGATACACACTTTATATTTTTATCAATAAGAGACGTGCTCTATATCTTTTGGGCTTGCAGACGCAGGTACCAAGTGCAGAGAGTACAACCCTATGCTCTTTACTTTTGAAACAATTCCCAGCTTGCTATTTTCCTAATTTGATTGAAATACACATGGAATTTCGTTTGGATAATATTAGCCTTAAAAGCCTTATTTCCTCTGATGATGTGCCACAACTGCAAAAGCTGGAAAGAATTATACTAAAAGATTGTAGGAGGTTCGCAGAGGTGGTATTTGAAGAAGAAGCAAAGGAAGGGGCAAATAGTGAATCACAAACTATTCTTGAAATTCCAAACCTAACACAACTGGAGTTAAAGCATCTAGATTGCCTTGAGTATATATGGAAGAGAAATCATCATCATAATAATAATAGGACAGTTTGGTTGTTCCCAAACCTAACAACAATGATTATTGAAGGGTGTCGCAGTCTAAATTATGTAATTAGTAGTTCCATGGTTGGTAGTCTACAACAACTTCAACACCTACATGTAAGTAGATGCAAACAGATGAAGGAAGTTGTCAAGGTAGAAGAAGAAGAAAATTTAGAATGTGATGCCAAAGGGAAAGAGATTGTGTTACCTTGTCTAAAGTCCTTGAAACTTAAGGAGCTAGATAGGCTTGAGGGATTTTACTTAGGGACGGAGGACTTTTCATTGCCATCATTACATACGTTGGAAATCATGGGATGTTCAAAAATAGAGGTTTTCAGTAGGGGACATGTGGCTACTCCAGCACTACAATTTTTTGATACAAGTTTTGGGAGGTGTTATGTAAGAAAAGATATCAACTCTTCTATGGAGGCAATTGTCAAGATACAGGAGGAAAGGGTTAGAACTAAGAGATAATAAACTTCTTTTTTTTTTTTTGTATATTTTATGTCGTAATAAAACATATTAGTAAACATTTCTGTTGATGCAGAGCACATCAAACAATTAGCAATTCCAGAAAGGAGTAACGGAGCTTGCAAGTGGGGCACAAAAGCGTTGGGGTTAGGATCTGCATTTTTCAAGTTTTTTGGTTCTTTTTCATTTATTATTTAACTAGGTTAGAGTCCCGTGGGGACCCACGGTGCATCTACAAGTAAAATGAAAAAAATTATATAAAGATTGTAGTTGGCAAGTTCTTTTATTAATTTAAAGTTACGTAATACAATTCGTATGGATTTTGGTTGCATGCAAAATATCATCAAAAAGGTTAAATGTAACGCAACGGATATATTGATTATATACTCCCTGTCTTTACAGACCGATTATATACTCCCTGTCTTTACAGAAAAACAGGAACCGCAAGACCAATTAATTCCATATTCTGTAAAAAAAAAATAAAAAAACACACTAAAACCATATCAACACAAAAACAACTCCATTTCCATACCCTCTGAAGCCACTTACCGTTCCATTCTTCGGACACTCTACTATCGTCGCAGCTTCTAACATGTCATCCCATTTCACTCTAAACTCATCATCCTAAAAGAAATCCCTCATCATTTCAGGTGTCATGTCTTCATAAACGGTCCAAGACCGGTATTGTGGAGGTCCCGTCTTTAAATTCACATACCAAATTAAAACCAATCACAGTTCTCATACATTGTTCATATCAAGTACCGTAATCCAATTTTTAGAAAATATAAAGGTAAATCACAGTTCTCAAAATCCTGTACCGGGTATGTAACATACAATCCCATTCGATCCATTCATAGGTCATTGGTTTAAAATTGCTACATATGAGTAAGTAAAATAAACTTAGATTATTAAAATACATAACCAATTTTTTTGTTAAGGAACCACTATAAAAAGATTATAGCTTGGAACTGGGACATAAAGCTGTGTAAAAGCATTTGCATGTTCACAAACCTCTCAATTCTTAATGCCTTTCAACTTGAAGGTGAAACATGGAGGCATACAATAGCTTTTGCATGTTCACAAATCTCTAGAATCAATCTTATTGGCTTTTTACCAATGTCCCAAACCTAAATGAAAAAAAGAAAAGAAAAATGTCAAAACTTTAGAATCAACATTAGAAAATGATGCAAGAAGATGAAATAATGGTTAAGGCATTAATGGTTTCGTTAGAATGGCTCTTCTTATCACTTGATTCCTCAAAGATAAAACCGCCATGTTGTTGAATAATGAAAACGATTTAAACCGCCAAATAAACATCACCAAGTTACGATACATAAAGTGTGTAGAAATAGGATGCTGTAGCTTGATGTCTTATTCGTAAGATAGCCAGCCATACACCAATTATCAGCTACAACATCCTACTTCTAATGCCGGTACGATCTTTTACTGTACCCACATAGGTGTACACCCGGTACATCTCTCTCATACACCAATTACCAACTACAACATCCTATTTCTAATGCCGGTATGATCATTTACTGTACCCAGATATGCTACAAAGAATCAAACATTGTTAAAGATGCAATTGTTTAATGATTTTAGCTGTAATTGTTTAATGATTTAAAAATCTGCTTGTCTACCAAAATCATCTTAACCCTTCTTTGAAATTTCAATAAATATGCATTGTATACCTTTTAGATAGTTTTTTTGCTTGGTTAACAGAAAGACAGCAGAAAAAGACAAACCATTTAGCAGTGTAAATTTACAAATGAAACAAAAAACGTATAGAAAAAAGTTTGAAAAAAAGTTGAGATTTCAAATCCTTAAATACTTCTCTAATGCCTCATTAACATTCCTTGAATATGAAGCTCGTTCCCGTGTCAAAACGGGAAAAGAAAAAAAAACAATGTTATGTTCATGCTAATTAAATTAGAACAAAACAAAACAATCACTTTTACACGTCTTAATCTCTTTCTAAGATAAAGCCATTTATGCAGCAAGGGCAAGGTAGTTGTTAAAAGTTAAAATGTATCTCAACCATGAACAATAATATACCAATGTAAAAAGTTCACTGTTGTAGATTGTAAGTTCTTTATTTTTGGAATAAAGATATACATTTGATCATCACGATTGATATTTTACCTTCAAATACCGATACCTAACCGTATCAAGCATTTTTGGTACCAATACCGAGCTCATCCCTACTACGTATTATATATAATAACAAAAAATACAGTTATATTTTAAGTAGACATAACAGCAAAAAAAATAAATAGCACGATCATTACAAATATAGTAAAAGTGATTTGCTCTATAAATGCATATTAAGTGTGAATCATATATATTTGGATCATTAGAATTATACTGCTTTAGGATTTCCATGACCCTGAAAGTTTGAATCATTACAAACAGTTGTCTTGCGTCCATACTACATTTGCACTCTGGCATCAATACAAGGCACCAAAATTATACAATGAGATAATCTGTTTATAAAAATAATGCAAAATCAACCAAACCACAGTTCACACGTCACCTGTTTATGGGCACATATACAAATATCAATCCAAAAAATTGTTGTGTATATGGAAAAAGTAACGAATTGTTGCTAATTTTTCTTTCACGTAAATGAGTTTATTTTATCAAGCGAGGAGTTGTCGTCACCGTTTCAAGAATAAAACAACACCGCTAATTTCAAATCCCAAGACATGTATTATGCAAGTAAGAAGCAAAAAAAGCTCAATAACTATATCCAATTATATAAACAAAATATGCAGTCGTGTTTTGACCCATTTACCACCTTTTTGACATCTTAATACATTTGTCTTCAAAATTTTATAGTCACAACAATGCAGTTGTGTTTCACCCGTTTACCGCATATTTTGACAACTTAATACATGTAAATCAACTTATAATAACCAAAAAGAGACGGTTGTGTTTTGCCCCTTGTTTTGACAGCTATAAATAAATAAATTACCTTTTAGACACACTTTAAATTGGTATTTATGACCAGAACCACTTGAAATGTATCGAAGAACCCGAACACATTTTAAATTGGTATTTATGACCAAGACACAATAGTGTGTCAAAAGACCGAAACACGCTATGAATTGTTCTGTGTCAAAAATACACTTGAAATGGGTCAAAGGATCTAAATATGCTTTAATTTGATCTTTGTTAACAAAACGCAATTGAAACGGATCAAAGAAACCCAACACATTTTAAGTTGGTCTTTACGACCAAAACACACTTAAACGGGTCAAAGACATAAATGCATATTAAGAAATGAGAATTCTAACATAATTCAATGTGGGTAAACTGACGAAGATACATACCTCTGTCGAATAAGGAGCCTAGTTGTAAACCTTCGACTATGACCAATTGATTCCTAATCATGAACAAAATATTAAAACATATTCAAAATCCCCAAATTATCTACATTCATGCCATGGATCTTGGTTGTTCTATGTATTGAATGTTAAGTAAATCAAATTCATATGGATGTTGGTTGTATGACATTCCGATATAAGGCTTCAATGTAACAATTATGGATATATTGACCAACAAACATTTGATTTGATAAACTTTATAAACAAAGACTGAAATCAAACGAATAATAAGATCGTTATTATAATGGAACCCAAATAAAGATGAACATTCAAAAGAATTAACTATAGTTTACCAAAACAAAAAAAATAAAAACAAATTTCAGTGTTAAAACGTTTGAGTTCCAAATAAACCCTTTCTACATTCTCTTATTTTTGTTTTTTCAAGTTTAAATTGCTCACTGAAGGAAGGCTTTTCTTGCACCTGCCATCAAACCATTTAGTCAAAGTAAGTTGACCATATTGATTTGGTAAGTTCAAATTACACGTGGTTCCATCTAGTAAGTATGAAACCCAATAGTAAAAGTCAGCATGCTCAACAGCCCTAATGTCTCTACAACAGGTCTAGTACTTCCTTTAATTGGAGGTCTTGCCAGTCTCTTGGCTTACTCAAACTATTGAGTTAAAATGTATATATCTTAATGCCTGTCTTAACTCTTAATCATAAAATGATAATGTAAAACAATTTTACCTATGATTCATCTATCGCCCATGGGAGACCACATGCAAGACGATGCTTTTCCAGATAAATCATCGCCAGTTGCATGATCAACCTACGTTTTCCTCCGGCATTGATCAACCTAAAATAACAATGCCTAAGGCATTCTAAATCTCTATATTCAAAATTTGAAACTAATAGTCATGAGAAATAGTCATAACTCATAATTGATCACAATGTTAAACTATGATTTACTTGGTGGGATACACACACATATATTCATATATTAAACCAAAAAAAGAGGGTTTTAAATATTACAAAGAGGGATGTAAAACTTAGATGTATATTACTCAACTAAACCCCTTGACGCATTACTTGACCCAACCCGTTTTGGCAATTATTACCAACTCACGCCTAAAACATTACCATGCTGTTAAGCTTTCAACAAAACATGGCAATGAAATAAATAAATATACAACATCTACTTTTAGAAGATTGGATGTTTTGTGAAACAAAATGGTAACACACTAACAATATAATTTGAATTATTTCAAGAGTTACTCACCCTTTACATACATAGGCCCTTTGATTCGAGCAGTCCAACTCAATTGCTTTGTTTACATTAGGTGTGAGACGAAGGCGCAAGCATCACATACTTAAGGCACACTTTTGTCTTAGAAAGACTTTTATAACTCAATAATATTAAACTGCAATACAATAAAAAATCAGAAGCATCTAGATTTTATTATTATTGCAATAAAAAAAACAAGGAGTATGTTGCAGCAAAGTCATTGTATACACTTTTTATAACTATACATCGTTAAAGCATACCAATTAATTGAATTGTCCTAGCACAAAACAGGGACATGGGATGTGACTACATATTCCAATATTGCTCTCCCTTTGTATATTTAATGTCTTGGTAAATGTTCTTATCACAATAGAAACATATAGTTAGTTGTAAATAATCAAAATCAGATCAGAAACAAATACAAATTAAAGCAATGAAAACCAATTAATGTAAGAAATAAACATGAACAATGAAATCCATCAATTATAGGGCCAGAAAAAGGCAAAACTAAATGGATAGAAACTTACCTGATGAAATCGACTGAATGACAAAACTTTACTGTAAAATAGGCAGTCAAGTTCTACTGTCATTCTGATTAGCGAGAAATAGTCATGAGGAATAGTCATAAGTTGAAACCATAACCCGAATTGAGCCATTTCTAAGTAAATGATTCGAAGATAATACCTCCATTTAGTAATCAGAATATCTTCAAGAACATTCCGGAAGCCAGTTTTCACTTGTAGCAAAACAGGGTATTAGACTCTCCACCTTAGTATTCAATAGTGGTTTTATTACCTCATCAACACATTGTCAATAAGCTCTACTACAACTGCAATAAAAAAACAGTTAAAACATGTTTATATTCATCGATTTTTTAAAAAAAAATTGTAAATAGGCCGAGTCAAACTGACCAGCCCTTTTCAACATTATTTTAAAGTTTTACCCTTTACACCTAACCCTGTTTTGGCCTTTTACCTACCCAATCTGCCCACATTGCCTCTGACTTCTCCACATCTTTCTCAAATAAACCCTAAGTTGAAACACCTTACAACACACACCGATACCCAAATCCAAAAATAATTAAAAACACAAATTGATGCAACATGGTTAGGTATTTGATTACTAACCCACCTTATAATATGTGTAGATTTCAACAGCTCTGGCCCATAATACAACGTCATAATCCTTTCTTGAGCAACCTATTACGGACAATATGACACCAATTAATCACAAATTTATTTACAGATTCTAGCTGAGTACATAAAAAACCCAAAAATTAAATATTTTAAATAACAATGTTTACATATTCGATTAAACCTGAGAATATAAAAAAAATATGACGCTGTATTTATAGGCCAGATCTGTTTTCATATTCCATGCTTTAGCTGTCTTCATTTAGCATAAATGCATCACACGTATGAGAATATAAAAAAAATATAATTTTTCTAGGACTTGTGCAGTATTAAATAGGAAAGGGTCTCTTTCTTCCGATCATGAACTTCATGCCCATCAAGCCTGCATCTGAAAGACACATGAATAAGAAATCAAGTTGGTGTACTTAGTAGTGCTAAAAACTTGTAAGATTTATACATTGGCGAAACATTCACAACCTAGAAATATATAATTAAGTTCAACATTAGTGCCAGAAACTCTTAATGTACAGATGTGATTTTGCAACCAATAACAAATGTCATCTTCGAGTCAAACATAGCAATGAGCATTAAGTTCAACAGTTCATAATGCAATAGATATTGAGTATTTATCTATACATAATTAAAAATCAGTATCAACAAAACAGCCCGAGATCTATATTGTAGATCCGATGTATATTGCTAGTGATTGAAAGAAGAGTAACAAAAAAACAGAAGAACTAACGAAAGTAACAACAGGAAAAAAAACCCTATGTTTAATCACAAAAAAACTCTATAATCCGGAATAATCACAAAAAAAAAAAAAAAACTTCGAAATATTGGGACATTGATCTGTGTTATCCAAAATATGTTTATTATCCCAAATATAACAATAGAAACCTAATCTTTATCATAAAGAATCTATAATGTTGAATAATCACAAAAAAAATCAGCTATAACATCCATCATAATTATAAACCCTAATTATATCATCTCTAATACCACCTCCCCTGACATAAAAAAAAAATATTACAAAGAAAAAAAAAACGGTTTTGATTCAATGGACCGGTAAAACTTCATTTATAAAAGAAAAACGGGTATTAATCTTGATTTAATCAATCTACGATGGATAATATTAGAGAATGAATAAAGTAATTTAGGATAATATTATTAGTAGATAAGAAATAGGAACAATAGAAGTAGGATCTGGTACCTGATTGAAGGATTGGAGGGATACGGGTCTCGTCGGATCAGAAGAGGAAGGAGAACAACAGTTTATTCAGATGGGGAAGATGAGGAAGAATAGTTCGCGAGTTAGATCAAAATGAAGATGAGAACATAGCGGCGCATGGAAAAAAAAAGAATAAAGGGTTTTTATATGGTAGGTATAGGATGTTAGATGGGTCAAGTTAGGAGCTCCATATTTGAGTTGGAGCCTAGATAGACACTCTAAAAATGCTCAATTCAACCCAAGTGTTTTCAATTATTATATAGATAGAATAGATGTTAATGTCAAAAGGTGGGTAATAGATCTTGAAAGTCGAACCCAAAAGCGTTGGGGCTAGGATCTCCATTTTAATGTTGTGTATTTTAAGGAGAAATTTCATTATTCATGAAACACCCTCTAAATTATGCTTTGTATTATGTTTATGTTTATAACCAACCAGCTGTGGATTTAGCATGTAATTAGGTGTAACCCGGGCTATTCCTCAACTTTGTCAACAAAGTACAAAATTAGTGTAATTTTTTTTTCTTCATGTATCGTATACCCCGGACCCATAGCTGTTAAATGCGCAAGGCGCACTCAATGCGCAAAGGGTGAGCCTCGGGATTCAGTAGAGTTTTTTTAACGAGACACACAGTATAAAAATACACTTTTAGAGGTTTAAACATGTTTTAGACTTGTTTAAGGTTAGTTTAGGTTGTTTTAGGTTGAGTATAGACTTATTTAGACTTGTATAATTGTTTCAGACCTGTTCAGACTATTCTTAGCCAGAATTTCATCTGAACTTGGCCTGAAAAATGCGTCTGAGTGCCTAAGAGTAAGGCGTTTGAACCAAAGCGAGAAGGTTGCATTGGGCCTAAAAAGTGGGCCTAGAGCCCTAGACGCGTGCTTGAGCAGGCTTTGAAAACATAGCCCTAACCAAATATTAAAATACCCCTAGGTCCAAAAAAATCATTTTTAGGATACCCCTCAATATTTCTTCTAGATCCGCCACCGTTTATAGCAAACATGTATAAATATGTTGGCCACATAATTGTTTACCCCATGTAAAGTTAACGGGTCAAGTTTTTAAATAGTACATAGATTTGTTTAGAGTCTCTTATGTTAACTAGGGCTGTTCAAAATCAGATAATCCAAAATTCGAGTCCGAAAAATCCGAAAATCCGAATCCGAATTATCCGAAATTTTGGATAATCCGATTTTCGGATATCCGAAAATCGGATTATCCGAAATTTCGGATTCGGATTCGGATCCTGATTTTGAAAATTTTCGGATAATCGGATTATCCGAATCCGAATATTAAAAATATATATATAAATATATAATATTATATACACTACATAACACAATACACAATCCTAAATCCTTAATCCTTCTAACTCTAAGTCCATACTCCTCTAATCCATAGCTGTTGCTCTCTTTTCTCTCTTCTATAACAGCCCATGTCCACCTCGTATCTGACCTCCACAACCCCCTTCCATCAAAATAATAAGTTTTTTTTATATATTTGTTGTTCAAATTTCGTTAATCTAACTTCGATTTTTGTTTTTTTAATAGGTTCATGTTTTAGGCATAAAGGAGAACGTTTTTTATAGTTTTTTTTATTTTTTATTATTTTTTTAATTTTTTTTAAGTTTCGGATTATCCGTTGGATGATCCGAATCCGAATCCGAAATTTCGGATATCCGAATTTCGGATATCCGAAATTTCGGATTATCCGAAATTTGGATATCCGAAATTCGGATTATCCGATTTTGAACACCCCTAATGTTAACGTAATTACGTGAATGGTTAATATGTAAATTGGTAGAGTTAGGGGCTGTTTGTTTTTTACTTAGAAGTACTTCTGGCCTCTTTTGTCTGCGCCGTGCAGACGCGTGCAGACGTTTAGGGTCTACAGATTGTTTATTTTTGGAAGACCTTTCACTCAAAAAAGTCTTCCTGACATCTTCTAAGGTCTTCTCCTCTTCTCTTATCCTCACCCATCACCACCACCACCGTCCACCACCATCACGGTCCATCACCACCGTCCACCACCACCACCGTCCACCACCACCACCGTCCACCACCACCGTTCACCACCACGGTCCACCACCACCACCAACCAACACCATGTCTACCACCACCATCCACCACCACGGTCCACCACGAGACTGCTGTAAAAAATCAGTTTACTTAAATTTTAGTTTATTTCGGCAGCCTGCAGACGTTAACAAACAAAAAGTCTTATTCTTGCAAACTGCAGACCTTTGGTCCACCTCTTCTCTTGTAGATGTCAGCAGATGTGGTCCGCAGACTGCAGACATTTTCCTCTAGAAAAAACAAACAACCCCTTAGAAACTGAAAGTTAGAGAAAGGGTGTAGCGTTCTGAATCATCACATCGTTTCACTCTCATTGTATATGTATGTGTTGATCGAACAAGCCAAGGATCATATTAATCCTTGCAATTATTATCAGAAATCATATTAGTGTTATTACTTGTTCATAATGTTTTAGGGATGGGAATCGAACCCGAACCTGATAGGAAAACCTGACACATTTGGGATGGGCTTGGGTTTGGCTAATCGGGTATGAGACCGGGGGTGGAATCAATTTTTATTTTTTTCGTGGGTTTGGGACGGGTTTGAGATTTATGATATACCCGTATACCCAACCCGATATAGTGTATCCGTTTACCCGATTGTATACCCTATATACTTTTGTTTATTTTTTTAAATATGCATATATACATAGGGGTGCAAACGAGCCGAGCCGCTCGCGAGCTACTCAAGCTCGGCTCGGTAAAAAGCTCGAAACGAGCCGAGCCTTATCAAGCTTGAGCCTAAAACGAAGCTCATTTATTTATCGAGCCCGAGCTCGAGCCTAGCATGTGAAGCTCGTTAAGCTCGTCGAGCCTTATCAAGCTTAGTGTATTATTATTTTTCTAAAATCTTTAATAATATTTACCACTAATTTAAAGTTATTTAGTAAACGAGCCCGAGCCCAAGCTCGAGCTTCACTTATCGAGCTCACGAGCCTAAACGAACTATATTTATATTAGTTTTATTTAATATATTAATTAATAAGATATTAAACGAGCCGAGCCGAGCTCGAGCTTGAGAAATTACCAACGAGCCGAGCTCAAGCTTTGAAAACAAAGCTCGAATCGAGCCGAGCTCGAGCTTGAGCTCTTATAAGTTAATCGAGCTCGAGCCTGGTCGAGCTCGGGCTCGGCTCGTTTGCAGCCCTAATATATACATATATATATACACACATACATACATATCTATATATATAACATTACCACGGTTAGGATCAAATACACAGTGAAAGAAAAATAGAAAGTCGTATGAAGGGTATCAAACGGACTCCGATTGAACTTATTCAAACGGCATTGGGACCGTCTTAACGAATCCTACGACGTTAGTTTTTAGGTCTTCGTTTTTTGGGGTTTTAGCTTGTAGTTTTTAGAATATGCATTATATCATTGTGTCATTTTTTCAATTCATTGTGTCTTTTTTCTTCAGCATTGTGTTAATATTTTTTAGCACTGTGTTATATTTTGTGACTCATTGTGGCATATTTTCATGATCTATTGTGTTTTTTGTATCATTTTCACCCTTCTCATTTTTGTTACACTGTGTAGAATAACTTGACCCAACATTAGCATACACTATTTTTTATGCAATTTGGTATTTTATTTATATTAATCGTAATTATTTGGGTCGCGTATATTTGGCGATTAATTTTTTTTTTATTTAATGGGTTTACGTGTACATTCAATACCTAATGGACCCAATAAAAATCAACGGGTTTAGGGTTGAGATTACCTAAACCCGTCTGAAACCCGACCCATTATCATCCCTTTTTGATCATGTGAAAATCCTATTCACGTGTTCCACAATTGGTATCAGAGTTAGGGTCAAATCTAATTAATTTTCAATTCGTTTGTTAACTCTTGATAATCATAAACCAAATTGACTCAATCAAAATCGTAAAATCGCATGGCCGACTATCTTTTGTACTCGCAAAATCGATGTAACAAGAAATAAAATTAATGGAAAAATCTACTGGTATTTTGATTATTGTGTATCTTATTCATTCTTGTATTTTGTAGTTGTGGTTGACTTGCTTATGATGGTTATTATCATGCTTAGCATGGAAAAATCTACTGGTATTTTGATTATTGTGTATCCTTAATTTTTTCTGACATGGTTTCTATCAACTTAAAAAAAATTAAAAAAATAATGAATTAATATATGAGTAGTTTTTATATCATTTTTTATATGGGATGTATGAAAAGTAAGAAATGGGGGTACATTTACCTCACACAATTTGAAAAAGTGAAAATTATGCGTATGATGGTTCAAATCGCTTGGCGTTTGTGACTTGCTCGCCGCTTGCTTAGAAAATGCATGGAAAATGTTCTCTCGATTTTCCTGTCGGTTGTAAACGAGCCGATAGACACGGTTCGGTTTGTAAACAAGCCAAGCACGAGCAAAGGTTCGCTCGGCTCAAATAATTTTTTATTAATTTATTTATATATATCTATACATATAATAAACCAAAGCCATTTTAATGATATGGCACTTAAAGAGGCATTCTCTTCTTTGAATGTGCCATGTGTCATCCCATGTGGCATTGAGATATTTTAGAAAAAAAAAATTAAAAACAAAATTGGATTTTTTACCCTCATGTTTCCTCCCATAATTTTTAAACGTTAATATCTTTAATATACGAGATTGTTTAAAGAAAAAAATTACACCAAATTAACGAGCGTTTTATTATCTTTCCAACAAGTACCATAGTGCTATATAAAAAACGGAGAAATTTTTTTGTGTGGTTTTGTTCATACAGGAAAAAACACAAAGTGTTCAGGTAAATCATTAATCATGTATAGACAAGTCACTAATTATGTTTAAATCAGTAAATATGATTTTTTTTTTCAATCAGAGCCGAATAGGTTAATAAAGTTATACGTTGTTTTAAGTTAGGTATCAATATTAGTATGTTAGAGTTGTACATTTGTTTAGTCTTTAGGATAGATGTTAATATTAGAGTTACATTAAAGTTCTACATTCTTTTTAGGTTAGTACGCCCCACTTACGGTGTGCGCATATAATGTATATATGTGTGGCCCTTGGGGGCAAAAGTAAAGTTGCACTGGTTTTAACGTTATTTTACTAATTTCGTGAAATAACGTTAAAAAACGACGGACGGTTAATCATGCATCATGTGGTGGCGTGGATAGCCCAAAGACAAAGGGTACATGCACCGATTGAGTTTGTCCCGATTGCTAAGTGTTATGTGCCTTATGTCCAAGGCTTGATACCAAACCACATCGAGCCGGGGGTCTCACTGGAAGCAACCTCTATATTTTTAGGGGTAGAGGTAAGGCTGTCTACATATTACCCTCCTCAGACCCTACCTTAGCTTTGCTATAGGTGCGATTAACTGAGTATGATGATGATGATGATGATTCTTTTTAGGTTAGGTGTTAGCATTGGAGTTGTACATTGTTAATTTGTTTTAGGTTAGATATTAATATTAGAGTTATACATCAGTCTATTTCATATGTAAAATTGACGTATCATATTATATTTCTCAACCGGGACGCTCCCGGGTATAATCTAGTATATATATATAATGTTATTTGTTGACCCAGACAATTAGATCAAATACGAACACAGGATATTTCAGGAGACGAACTCGCGACTCTTTCTTCTCAACCAATGGAACTTACAAACAAGGGACAAATAAAACCATTAGCCTAGAACCCTATTTATACTAAACAAACCATACTAATCCTACTCAAATACTACTAGCAATCATAATCTAATACTAACCAAACATCATTATCTATACTAATTAACCAAACTAGATAATTCTAAACATTCAAACTAATATAAACCAATCTTTCACTTTTGTCCTTCAACTTTCAACTCATACGCGTGTTAGGGTTAACTTTCAACATTCCCCCTTAATCCTAAAACCGACCATACTTCTCTTGCTTTCCCAATCTAACCACTCGGGTCTTGATCACTCTCACTTTTCTTGCTCAGTATCTAGCTTTCTTTCTTGCTCTTCTTTCTCGAACGAACCACGCAGGTTCTTCTTGCAATCTTTCTTGATCGAACCACGCAGGTTCTTGATCTTCATGCGTCAACTCGAAAACGAGTTTCTTGACTGCATTATTCCTTTCTTCAAGATCTACTCTTGACTGCATCATCCCTTTCTTTCATCTTCATGATCCGCTCTTGAAGGCATCATTCATCAAGATCTGCTCTTGAGGGCTCATTCATCAAGATCTGCTCTTGAGGACTCGTTCATTCTTTCTACGATTTTGCTCTTTTCAGTTAGAATTGATTCCCGATCCCGAAACCAATCTCCACATACCGCAAACCTTTTTCAATGGGAATTGATTCCCGATCCCGAAACTAATATCCAACACCGCAAAACTTTCTTTAATTCATCAAGAACAATATTCTCGATTCACCTACTTAACCAGAAACAATCTCGCAAACCTGGGTAATACTTGCTTCACGGTTAGTTGAACATCACCCGAACAACACTTGTTGCCTTACGACCAACAAAACAAACACGCAGCTCGTTTTTCTTTCGGGCTTACAATCAACAAAACAAACATGCAGCTTGTTTTTCCTCCACTCAACAAACACAAATGTTACGATCAAAACCTACTGTGTAAAATTTCTTCACGGCTCAAATGCTTGAACCCATGTTGCCCTTACTATAATAGAACAACTCTCGTCTCCATCGCCAATTCAGAAACATCACTAAAAATAAATCGACTTCAATGAACAATTAATCTTTGATTCCATGTACATACACAAATTGCATGTGGTACATACCTAAGCCTATCCATGAACCATCTTCGAATACTTGACCACAACCGCCATTCTTGGCCATCACAATTGTCATCATTAGCAAAAACCTCATGACACAACCTACTTCCTATTTCCAAGGACCCACTTGAAAATACATCTATTTCTTTGCTGTTCGCACTCCCGGTAAACGGACTTGAGTGTTGGGCATCTCCATCAACAATTATTCAATAATTGAATATCCCATACTGCCTTCATATGATCTGTGCCTTACTGTGACAACCGGCAACTCTGATATATACTGATGTGATTTTTTAATTATTTGGGGTAATTATTTCTTTTAAATATTGTTAATTATTAAGTGTCGGAAGTTAACTGATCGTTTTAACAAAAGAAACCGTGGTCGAATCTTATAACGTGTTTTAAACGCGTGTTTCGAATGCACGTGCGGGATAACAAACATTATATTTAAAATTTCACGGTTTTGTTATGTTTTTAAAATCGAACATTTCCGACATGCTTTATTTATTATTTTTGAACCAAAATAGAAACCGAGACATTGACTATAAATTCATCTCATTCCCCTTATCCTCATTTCTTCTCCAAGTCACAAACCCTAGCCACACATACTCTCTCTCTCTCTCTCTCTACACCCGCCACTCTCTCTCTCTCTCTACCCTCTCTCTCACCCAAAATATCTCCCTCCTCCCTCTCACACCTCGTCTCTCTCCCTCCTCCCTCTGTTACAGCGGCGGCCGGAGGTTGAAGATGGAGCCGATCAGTGGTGGTTTTTGGCATGTAATTGAGGTCCGGTTGAAGGGGTTTGGGGTTTGTTGTGACTGGTCGGGTTAGAGGTGGAGGCGGCAGGAGGTGCAGGACGATGGTGAGGTTTCTTTTCGTGGTGGTTTGTTTCCCGACCGGTTGGGTCTTGGTGGCTAGTTGGTGGTGTTTTCTTCGGGTGGTTTCTTGGTTGTGGTCTCGAGTAGTGAGGGTTTATTATGACGGGTCAAGGGGGTTCATGGGTAGAGGTGTCGTGTGGTGGTTATGGTGTCGGGGGAGGTTGTCATGGTAGCGGTTGTGGTGGTTGGAAGCTGAGACGGCAGGTGACTGTGGTGGTGGTTATGACGCGAAGGTATCGGGTACAGATGTGGTGACTGATTGAAGTTAGGTTCGGATGGTGGTGTGGGGGCACGACAGTGATGCTGGGTCTCGGTGTAGATGGGTTTTATCTCCGGTGGTGGTTCTCGGTGGGGATCCGATCATGTTATGGCTGTGGTGGTTTTGGTGATAGTTTGTTCCAGGTCAAGGCTTGTTGCAGCTTCGGGTCTTGGTCACAAGTCACGGGCCAGGTAGAGTTCGTTTTCGGATTTGCTCGGGTCACGAGCCCTTGATCTATGTTCGGTTCCAGTTTGGTTTTAAGCCCTTGATTAATAGTCGAGTCAGATTTGGTGGTGTTGGTTTCGGGTCAGATTCGGTACGATACCGTGTTTGCTTCGGGTTTCAGTCGCGGTTATGGTCGGCTCGGGTCAGATCCGTTCAACCGTCTCACGGGTCAGATTTCGGGTTACGTGCGTGTGATTCGGTATAGCTTATATTTGCATTTATTGTCATTTTATTTTATCATATATTTATAAACATTATATATTTGTAAATATTTATATATATTTATGAATGTTATAATTTTATAAATATATTGATACAGAATAGTTTTAACTCGCGAACGGACCGAATAATAATAATAAACGGTAACTAAATTATATATCGAACGATTTGGTAAACGGTTAATTTGACGTAACTTATATCGGACATCGGACTAAATAACATTGGACTATATTTTAGTATAAGTATCTATAGGAAACCTTAGTTAGAGTGAAAACTTTGAAAACCCCATATGTGGATAGGAAGGTGCCACATCACACTCATTATTTAATAATGCATATTAGTATTCAAGGGTATACTTGTAATTTGCCACCCCTTTTACATCTTATCTGATTGTACCTTCTCCCACTTCCCTATGCTACCTTTTCAATTTTATATACTAGTTGCTTGTACTATCTATCCACAACCTTTTACTAGTGTCACCATTTTTCAATTAACATCTCACCAACATCATCATTCTATTTCTAAACTTTTCACCATTAAAGAAGATCTGAAGCTTTTTTATGGTTCATTCGATGGATTTAAACATAAATTTTTCAGTGTAAATGTCGATGGATATTGAGTTAAAAATTATCACCGTTGATTTCATCTCCTTCACGTCATCTCATTCTGAACAACTTCTAGGCCAACAACTTTCCTGCAAATTCTGATGGTGTTTACATACCAGGTGCTGGGTTTTTTATACACGCGTGTTTTCGTTCACCCATATACATTTGTTATTCATGTCTACTGATTTGGTATATGTTTCAGATTCATTTTGTTTTATGTCTTTATATGTTAAGAATACGATGATGGAGTGCTTTCATCATCATTTTGTTTTATGTATTTCGAGGTTTTTTGGAAGTTATTTAAAAATAACATCACACACATAGTCTCTGGTTCGGAAGTTGTTTTTATGGTTTCTTTTTTTTTGGTTCGCATAAATTCGTAATCCTTTTATGTGACTTTATATAGGATTTCAGATTTAGGTTTGCTTGGTTCAAATAAAATTTTAAACAACATTTTTGTAGGTTTCTTTTTGAAGAAGATAAAAAAATTAGACAAAAAAGAGGAGAGGGAAGAGAGATGATGATGTTTAAATGTAGTTATACACTTTTTAGCTTCACTTTTGAAAACTTTTGTATTTTATTTGATTTTTGGTTAAAGTATTAGCCAGTATTTTGTTTGATATTAAGATTAGTAATGTGAATACTTGCTCATTTATGCAATCTAAGGTGTGTTTTATTACTTGTAGCTACTACATGATATTACTGGGTTTTTCGAATTAACATGTGTTAACTTTCCTGTATGGTTTTCTGTTAGTATCACAGATGATGATTTGAGTAACAATTGATACCACTAGATTTTCGAATTAACAAGTGTTAACACAGTTTTCTTAAGTCAGTATATTAGATGATGGTTTGTTAACACATGTTAACATCTCACCTTTTTTGTTTTGCTGTTGGTACACATGATACCACTAGATTTTTTGAATTAGCATGCATTAACTCAGTTTTTTTTATGTTAGATGATGGCTGGGTAACACAGTTTAACATCTCACCAATTTGTTTTGCAGATGATAACGAAGACCCCCCCACCGCATTACTTGATTGAAACTCCCAACGGAACCAGGCTATGTCGCACTTGTAAGAAGTATGTCATTGTCACGATTCACGTAACTGCGAGAAGGTTTCACAACAAGAACTTCAAGAGAACCTCCAGACCGGAGGTTCAACACAGTAGTGTCACCTCAGCACTGCAAGTGCAACACTGTGCTGTTGTTTTAGTTTTTTTGGGGTCGTGATATGTACACGTAACAGTGTATGTTAGTGTTCCTACTTTGTTATGTACATAACACCGCCTAACTATGTTTTGGTGATTATTCAGTGCATATGATCTTTAAAATCTTTGGTATGTATAACTTAAATTATGTGACCCTCACGGTGTCCCATTTTGAATACATATGATATATGTTATTATGTAAGTTGTTGATTTTGGTGTGCATAACCACTTGAATCTACATGCAGTGGGCATAATATGGATATGTTATTAACACGTGTTACATATGTGAAGGACTAACACATGTTAGCTGACCCTTTTTTGTGTGTCTCAACCACCCGCGGGATGGTGTGCATAAACTACATTTCATCTACTAGGCGGGTGGGTTTGTATGATGACCAAAACAATTGGTACAACACATGTTAGGGCATGGACACAACTGACAAATAGTTGTTATGCATTCTACTAGACGGATCCGTGGGATGGACTTAACACATGTTAATTTTCTATTAGTTAGTTTTTTTCATAAACATTTGTAGGAACAGATAACACACACCCACTATGCAGGGAGCATAATATTGGAATATGGTTTAACACGTGTTACTTTTGTGAACCACTAACACATGTTAGCTTTACCCTTTTTGTGTGTCTCAACTTGAAGAATATTTAACCTACTAAGTGGGCGGGTCTGTACGATGACTAAACACATGGTATAACACGTGTTAGGTTACGGACCCAACTGACAAATAGTTATGCACTCTTACTAGCCAGATCCGTAGGATGGGCTAAACACATGTTAATTTTCGATTAGTTAGTTTTTTTTTTTTTTTTTTTTTTAAACATGAGGAATGGATAATACACACCTACTATGCAGGGAGCATAATCTGGGAATATTGTTTAACACGTGTTACTTATGTGAACCACTAACACATGTTAGCTTTACCCCTTTTGTGTGTCTTAACTTAAAGAATATTTAACCTACTAGGCTGGCGGGTCTGTACGATGACTAAACACATGGTATAACATGTGTTAATGTTGCATGAGAGGTTAACATGTGTTATTTGGTAACATTTATTAAACTCGTATTTAATGTCAGCCTTTTTTTTGTCTTGCTTACCATTGTAGTTTTTACTTCATAAGTATACAAACTATTAACACACGTTATTACAAAGTATCATTACAAACTATTGAACCACAGAAAAACCTACCCGGGACATTCAAATGAACTGCATGGAAGGTTAACATGTGTTAATGTTGCATAAGAGGTTAACATGTATTATTTGGTAACATATGTTAAACTTGTATTTATTTTGTCAGCCTTTTTTTTTATCTTGCTTACCCCCATAGTTTTCACTTCATAAGTTTACTGAGAAATAAAGCACACAAACTATTAACATACGTTATTACAAAGTATCATTACAAACTATTAATGAGATGTTAACACATGTTATTTGGTAAAACACATTATTACAAAGTATTATTACAAACTATTGACCACTTTAACTTAATAAGTTTAATGAGAAATAAAGCATACAAACTATTAACACACGTTATTACAAAGTATTATTACAAACTATTGACCACTTTAATAAAATAAATCTAGTAATTCTATAAATTGAATACCAAAAAGAAGACGTTATTCAAAAGTTTTTCTACATGTTTTTCTCGGCTTCCTTGGACTTCGTATGTTAACATAGCCAGTAGGGGGTCTTCGTTATCAACTGCAAAACAATAGATGAGGTGTTAAACGGTGTCACCAACTCATCATCTAAACATACTAACAGAAGTAACACATGTTAACCTAGTTAGACATTTCATCAAACACATGGAGTGCATATATCCAAAACACAAAAGACATTATAATTACCTTCCATACATTCACCATTAACTTTAAATGGACATCCATATATGCTAAACACAAAAGACCTTATAACTAGTTTCCATACAATCACCATTAACTTCTAACATACTAACAGAGGTAACACATGTTAACCCAGTTAGGCATTTCATCAAACACATGGAGTGCATCTATCCAAAACACAAAAGACATTATACTATCCTAGTAAGCTAGACTACTTACAATTTTCTTCTATAGTTCAGTATTCTATATGGTATTATCACAGCATCTAAAGATCCTAATGAGCAAACCATTTCAGTTTTCTGTATAACTTTTTCTATAAATCAGACACAGATCCTAAACTATTAAAACCAAAGAAAAATGCAACAAAAATCTGCAGAGAAACACATTTCAAAATATACTTGCGAGTTCCACATGCTAGATGTAGCTTAATCTAGATTAATGTATTATTTGAATGGTTATGGTAAAGCACTAGGGTGATCGATCAGGTCGTAAAATCAGTATAAGGATTAGAACAAAAACTAGAACACACACATACCTGGTCAGATCGAAGATCATCATAATTGTTAACTGCTTCACATCCGTGTTCTATCTTCATCATTTAAATGGATTATGTTTAACTTATGTTTTTTAAACAAAATAAGAGAAATTAGAGAACTTAGATTTGAGGTTGAAGAGATTTATTTTTAAAGGAGGAGGAAATATGATAGAGAAATGGTGGTTTGAAAAGAAAATGGCAGGAGAGATGAGAGAGATGATAAAGTGTTTATTTGATGTGACATGGCTGATAAAGCTTTTGACTTAAAGCAAATTCAAATTACCAATATAACCTTCTGGTACCTTTTATCATTTAAATATCACCATATTTTAAGTTTTAATGGAACTTTTAATGTGAGCCATTGATCAACTTAGATCAAGGGATGATATATAGTTTCCAAGGTTTTCACTCTAATATTGGGTTTCCACAATATCCTTACCCCTATATTTTATATATATATATATATATATAAGTATACATATGTGACGAAAGGGTATATGCACTGATCGGGTTTGTCCCGATTGCTAAGTGTTTTGTGCCTTATGTCCAAGGCTTGATACCAAACCACATCGAGCCGGGGGTCTCACTGGAAGCAGCCTCTCTATTCTTAGGGGTAGAGGTAAGGCTGTCTACATCTTACCCTCCTCAGACCCTACCTTAGCTTTGCTATAGGTGGGATTAACTGAGTATGATGATGATGACATATGTGACGAAACGTATAGAGTCTCGTGAATCGGAATTGTGGATAAAAAGACTTGATGAATTGTGTTTGAAAGTAATTTTTGGTAAAATTGTAGACAACGGGTGTTGTCTGGTTCGTACAAAAACAGAGGAAACTCTGCCCAAATTTTATAAAACCAAAGCGTAGCGAACTGCTAATATTTCTATAGATAAATTCCCGTAAGTCGTTTGAACAAGTGCATTATATATAAAATCGAAGTATTTTCAAAGTCTAACTATTTGTGGCAATAAAGATGATTTTCAAACAATATTTGGGAAAAATTAACAAATGTTATTAATTGATTTTAATAACTAAACTTATATTTTCCTTAAAGAGTATCTTCTAAAATATAATTACACAAAATAAATATACTTATATGATTTACGAGACGAGCTATGATTCAAGATAATTATACGTTTCGGGGTACTAGTCCAACATGGTTTATACACAAATAGTAACAAGTGTGCAACTTGGGTGCTATGTAATACGAGAATTAAGATAAGTCACGATCGATTCGTCGAGTTGAAACGTATTGAGACTCGTGTTGGTACATACGAGTCTAGACAGTCGGATAGACTATCTTTTGAGCGGTTAATAAGCTAGGCTTATGTGTGGTAGACTGTTAAGGTGTCCTTTGTTGGTAATTAGGGCACGAGGAAGTCAGTCGAGGTTTCAGGCTTTGTTTGCTAGCTTAGCATGGAAACTAAGGTGAGTTCACGGCCCCACTTTTATCAGTTTTGTTTTCGATGGAGAAACATGCTTACACACTTTTAACACATGATTTCAAGTTATACTATGGCTATCATTATATTACTATATGGCTCATCTAAATCCCAAGGAAACCACTAATACGGGTATGTAGCGGGGAAATGTGGATAGCGCTATTGGGCCTAACAAACCCCACTCGACGGCTGGTGGCCGGGCGGGTGCATATTGTTTCAAACACACAGGGCCTACCGGGGATGACGGTAGTCCGAGGGGTACCACACAGTAACAAACACAGTCAGGAATGGTTTCAACCGTAGTAGTAATTAACTTAACGCCTAGCTAACGTTCACACAACATCGTAGTAACGGTAACGGTTTTCAAAGGATTAACGAAACGCTTATCATAAAACCTGTGAACTCACCAACATTATATGTTGACTTTTTAACATATTTTCTCAGGTCGCTAAGGTAGCAGCAGTCGGGCTAGGCGCACGGAGTCGCACTTGCGTCTAGGATCATACTTTTGAGATGTTTAAAACTCTAAACTCATGTTTTACTTTTGATTGGATTTTTTTTTAAACTTAAAATGCTTCCGCTACTTTTTGGATCATGGTTTTTGAATTATGCATGGTTTGGTTTACGTATCTTTTTACATATAGTTGTCATTTATTGTAACCGTTGACTTGGATTCTGGTGTGTCACGCGCCTCGCGGTAAAATTCCGCACGTGAAATTTGAGGGTGTGACACTTACCTCCAATTCCAACGAACTTTTAACAATTATTCAATAATTGTATTCTATCACTAATTTTAACTTACATGGAATCCATCCATCTCAATTTCAACGCAAACTTTAATTTTAGACACACCATGTCATCGATCTCCAATCCCATATATTTTGAACACATCGTTGCTAACAAATATATTCCAGCAACTGGTTTCATCACTGTTGCAACATCTCTTGAGAAGAAATAGCGATCCACCAATCAATTCAAAGCTCTAACCGACTTTCGATCTTGAACTTGCAACTGAACCAAACTTTCAACGAATCCTCTCTATACAAAACCCAGTGTTAAACGAGGCAAAATTTGTTCTCCGTTCCGCTCACAAAACCCGATCGAGCTCTTCACAATCTTGCGCGCCAAGTCGCGTCTGCCGCCGTCGCTGCAGCCCCGTGAGGGGCGGCTCCCCTTTATCAAAAAACGACTCTCAAACTGCCAAGCTATGATACCAATTGTTGGCCCAGACAATTAGATCAAATACAAACACTAAATATTTTGGGAGACGAACTCGCAACTCTTTCTATTCAACCAAAGGAACTTACAAACAAGGGACAAATAAAACCATTAACCTAGAACCCTATTTATACTAAACAACCCATACTAATCCTACTCAAATACTACTAGCAATCATAATCTAATACTAACCAAACATCATTATCTATACTAATTAACCAAACTAGATAATTCTAAACATTCAAACTAATCTAAGCCAATCTTTCACTTTTGTCCTTCAACTTTCAACTCATACGCGTTTTAGGATTAACTTTCAACATTATTTATATTCACACAAATTACAATTATATTTTTATCTTTATACATAACATTCTATTGGTTTGGCTCAATGTATGCAAATAAAATATAACTAGCCCACTTAACCCAATAACACTAAGTTTAACAGTAAAACCATAAGTCGTGAAGTAACTGTTGGTGTTGAATATTTCAGGGATTATACTAAGTGTACATCCCTGGGATAGCTAGGATGATATTATGTTCAGAATATATCTATATAATGTATGTTTAATATATCCTGAAAATGACTAACGACCCTTGTCAAATAAAATCCTTCGTGTAGGTCAACTCCAAATAAAATAATATTAAGTTATATTTTGGGTGAGTCTAGCTAATGTCTTAATGCGTGTGAATTCAATCTTATTCGAAAGTTAATCTATGTCCGTTGTGTTTATTTCTGTTCATGAATACTTTGTGTTCGTTTGTGTTCATTAATGTTCGTTTGTGTTATTGTGTGTTCATGAACAAAATTAACAAATGAAGACAAACACAAGTGTTAGGTGGGCGTGACTGTTGGGCCATGTTATTAGAGGTTTGCGTATGACTTGGGCTTATTATTATTATTGTGTTAGTTAGATTTTGGGCCCAAGAGATCCATGTAATATGACCGCCCTATATTCATATAAATAGGGGGTTACCTAGTTGTTTTGGGTTGGCTAGTCTATTGTTCTTTTGCTCTATTATTTTCGGCTAGTAGGTGTACCAGACGGTTCCTTGAAACCGTGTGCACTTGATCAATAAAATCATTCTGTTCAAAGTTTCTTTCTTGTTCTTTACCATTCAATCTTGTTTTCCGCACTCGATTGTTTGTTTGATACCCGGTAGAGAAGATCTTGGACTTACAATTGGTATCAGAGCCTAAGTAGTCTTACGAAGGCTCGGTTCGGTATCAAAAACAAGAAGATCAAGGAAAGTTTCATCGCAAAAGAAAAGGTTGTTTTTGTTTTATTTCTTTTATTGGTCTAGATATTATGTGTTATGGCTAACCTTCTGGGCTAATCGTGTTCTTTTTCTGTTGGTCATGGTTTGGTTTTTTTTTTTTTGTTCATAGTTTGATCAGTGTGTCTCTTATTTTTCTTCGCACAAAATCTTCAAAGAAAATACAGGTTTGATCCAATCTGATGCGAAGTCAAACGTGTTTCCTAAAATTAAGGAGATAACAAATTTTTAAAAAAGAAGGGAAGTATTTTTATGACTTTATCTCTTTATTTTTCAAAAAATAGGGAAAGTTTGTTGCTCTTTTTGTGCAGGTTACCATATCAACTCAGGAAGCTGTGTCCGACCTCAGGAAGCTGTGTCCGACCTCAGGAAGGCTGTGTCCGACCTCTCTGATTGTGTCCGACCTCAAGGAGCTGTGTCCGACCTCACATCCTGAGTCCGACCTCAGGAAGCTGTGTCCGACCTCAGGAAGGCTGTGTCCGACCTCTCTGATTGTGTCCGACCTCAAGGAGCTGTGTCCGACCTCACATCCTGAGTCCGACCTCACAACTCTGTGTCCGACCTCACATCCTGAGTCCGACCTCACATTCTGTATCCAACCTCACAACTTTGTGTCCGACCTCACAACTTTGTGTCCGACCTCAAACCTTGTGTCCGACCTCAAACCTTGTGTCCGACCTCAAACCTTGTGTCCGACCTCAAACCTTGTGTCCGACCTCAAACCCTGTGTCCGACCTCACAACCTTGTGTCCGACCTCAAACCTTGTGTCCGACTTCATACTGTGTCCGACCTCACAACATTGTGTCCGATCTTACACCCAGATTAAACTTTACAAGATATTAACAAACGATTGGACTGGAACTCGGACTCTCTAAGATTGCTTTATAAATTTAAAACAGAACTAATAAATTTGAGACTTCTTTTCAGAAATGGACCAAATCGTTAATCAGGGAATTTTGAGTGGAATGCATACTGATCAACTGCTTGTAGCTGCACAAGTAGACAAAGCCATGGAATCTGTCATTGGCACCCATCAGAAAATCCCTGTTCTTCAACTCGGAATGTCTTATTCTGAGTGGAAGTTCAGATTCATTCAAGTCATGAAGATAAAGGATGCAAAAGCTCTCAGATCTATTCTAAATGGACCTTGTGTGATTACCTACGTGGTAAATGAAATAACTGGAATCACTGCTATCAAACCAAAGAGTATGTACACTGATGAAGATCATGAAAAGGCTGATGTTGATGAAAGGGCAATTGCGCTTCTTCATCAAGGACTCTCACCTGAAGTATCAATTGGAGTTCGTGACAATGCCACGGCAAAAGAACTTTGGGAAGCTCTTGAGAATCTGTATGAAGGGAACGAAGAGATGAAGGAGAGCAGGAGGGAGATGCTGAGTCAGAAGTTTAACGCTTTCAATCACATTCCGGGAGAATCACTTGAAAGTCAGATACAACGCTTCGTGGCCTTAGTGAGTGAAATGAAAGCAAATGATATGGTAGTAGACAACTCCGTCATGAATAAAAAGCTGCTCAATACTCTTCCAAGAAGTTGGGATTCAAATGTCACCCTCATCAAGAGAACTAAAGATCTAGCAAGACTCACTCTTTCTGAGACCATCTCATTAATCAAGTCCTATGACCTTGATGACAGACAGCGTTACATGACTCAAACTGCTAGTTACAACAATGCCATTATTGCAACTCCCAGCAATGCTTTAATTTCTCAGCAAGAAACTCAACGGCCATCACTGTACTCTTATCCAGCAAGTGGGTCCTCGTATCCACCCATGTTTGCTCCCAGTGCCTCAAAAGGGTCAACTGTGCTCCCTTCTTCTGCAACCACCACTGCTGGATCTTCGTCATCTGCTCCACCTCCAGCTACATCTATGGCAGCAAAAATTCCCAAGGAGCTTGAAAGTAACCTAGGATTATTTGCTGGATTTATGAACTGTTATAATGCATTTCTGACAGGTCAACTCACTTCAAAAGATGTTGGAGCATGTGACTTAAATGACGTTAATCAAGATGATATTGAAGAGATGGATCTGACTTGGCAGATAGCTATGGTTGTGCACAGAGCCAACAAGTTTGTGAAGAAGACTGGTAGAAATGTGTGGGAAAACCCAACAAGGAAACTAGGTTGGGACAAGATGAAGATGCGCTGTTACAACTGCGATGAACTTGGTCATTTTGCTCGTGAGTGCACCAAACCGAAGAAAGAAGGAGAAAACTCTACTCCTGCAGCTGCGTCTTCCAATAATGCTCAAGGAACTCAATCGGCGCCTGCACACACTGGAACTGAGTCCTCTAACTCTAGCCAAGCCATGGTTGCTCAATCAGGAGGTGGATGGGATTGGTCTTCTCAGATGGCAGATCTTAAAATTGTTGAAGATACAGTGTATAAGGCTCTCATGGCACAGATGGATGATGACTATATTCCGTCAGCAGCTGAGGTACATTCTGAAATTTTAGCTGAATCATGCTGCACTGAAAGGTGCAAACTCAAAATAAAAGGTTTTAGGGAAGAAACTCTCTCCGCATTCAAACAGCTTGAATATGAGAAAATGGCCTCTTGGGACATTAAAAAGAAATTCAACTCTTATAAAGAAATGGTTGAAAAACAAAAACTTGACATCAAGCGTTTGCATCAGGAGGTGAGTGATCATAAATGTCGATACTTGCACTTCAAACGACTTTCTGATACCTTGACCACGGAATTGATCGATTTAAAATCAAAATTTGAAAATGCAGATTTTCACTTTAAAAAATTTGACTGCTCCAGTCCTAAAATTGAAAAAATGATCAATACCCAGTTAAGGTTCAGACCAAAGGACGTGAGGAATAAGGGAATTGGATTTGTGGAAATACCTCCACCTTTCAATGAAAACTATTCTTCAATTCCTATGTCAGATGAAGAACTATTGGCTCTTCCTTTGAAAGGATATGGTCCACCAATAGAAGAGCCAACTATTCGACCATCAAGGGATCAAATTGAAATTACTAAACCTGCATCGATCCCAATTAGAATCTCTAAACCGAAACAAAAACATTCTAAACCAGAGATGGCTCCATCAAAAACCTTTGTCAAATCTCAGGATGCTTCAAAGCAGACTGAAACGTTAAATTTTGAGAAAAATAAAGAGGTGGACAGAGTTTTTGAGGTTAGCAAAGATGAGGTTCCATCCTTATCTGAATCAGTTGAATTTGTAGGAGTGTCTAGAGAGTCTAAACATGAAAACTTAACAGAGAAAGATCAAATTTCTGATTCATCCACTCAACAAAACTCTAGCGTGGACTATGAGTTTGATTTCATGAAGAAAATTAGAGAACTGTGTCTAAAGCAAATAGCAGAAAGTGAAAATCAAATGGAAAATTCTGAATCAACAGGACATTCAGCAGAGCCACAACATGTTTCTGACTTAAGTGGCTCATCTGAATCAAATGTTACACTCTTGACTGAGCCAGAATCTGAAGAATCTGTGTGCTCAAGGCCAGTCAAGATTAAACAGGAAGGTAAGGATTCATCATCTTCAGATGATTCAAAGAAAACTGCACCTGAGTCTGAATCTGATTCAAACTCAGAAAAGACCGACTCATCTAGTCATCAGTCATGTGAGATCATAGAATCATCTGAAGACATGCTAAAAGACAGTGAATGTAACTCTGTGTTCACTTCATGCTCTTTTAGTTCAGCACAAACATGCCCAATATTTTCTGAATCTTCCACTTCTTCTGTGGATGAAAATTTTTGCACAGAAAATTGTCTGAATGTTACTAACAATGAGAACACTACTAATTCTGTTAATTCTTGTGCAGAAAATGTGATTGTTGAGGATTGGGTAGATGATGGGGAGGAAGTTGCTGACACTGATTTACTTGCATTAAATAATAAAAATCAGAAAAACGATTTCGAAATTTCTGATAATGACAACAATATTTGTGTGGGCTCGTTTGTTTTGAGCATAAAACCTTGTGACTTTTCATCTGATTCGTTGTTTTTTCATTCAGATTCTGTTATTTTGCCGCATGCTTGTGATAAAACTAAAAATCTTTTGGTTAAACAATCAAGTCAGGGCAGGACAGAGAAATATGTCCCACCAAAACAGGTTTTACCAAAGTATAAACAGAACCTTTCAAAACAAAAGCCTCATTGTTTCAAAACTGATTCACACAGGTATAAAAGTGTCTCTAAGCTTTCCGAGTCTGGAAAGTATGCAAAATCTCAGGGGGATCCACATGTCAAACGTCAAACTTGTTACACATGTGGAATCCCAGGACATATTGCCAGAAATTGTCCAACTAATCAACAACATCTTGCAAGCTGGAAACATCAGAAGGCTCCAAACGGGAATCATAATCATACCAAGCCTATACGGGTTGAAAAATCTAAGGCAATACGTAATGACAACTCCAAGGTGAAGCCTTCTGATGGTGATTGGAATAGACATAAACTGATCAAACAATCTAATAAAAGATTATCTTCCAAATTCAAATCGTACTGGAAGCCAAAATGTTCAATTCCAATCTCTTCCCCGTCTGTAGGCTCCTCGTGTTCTGTGAATGATAAATCTTATTATTGTGCAAATGTTTCAAACGTTGATATGCAATGGATCAAAGTCCAATATACAGATGCCAATGGTGCACCCAAAATGACCATGGCCTGGGTACCTATGACTAACTGATCTTGCATCATGTGCAGGAACGGCTGTGGAGGACTATCATTCGTCTCTGGTACATTGATAGTGGCTGTTCGAGGCACATGACAGGAGACTTGTCCCAATTAACTGAGGTTGAATTTTTCAATGGTGGATTTGTCTCCTTTGCAGGAGGTGAGAAAGGTCAGATAACTCAAAGAGGAACGGTAAGAAATGGTGCTCTTCAGTTTAATAAGGTAAATTATGTTCCTGAATTAAAGCATAGTTTGCTTAGTGTATCACAAATCTGTGACAATGGCTACTCAACTCATTTCACTGATAAAGGATGTTTGATATTGAAACCTGGAGTAGTCATTCCAGATGAATGGGTCTTACTGAAATCGGATCGTCGAGGTGATGCTTATGTCATTGACATGAACAAACCCCCTTCCGAAAATGTCACATGTCTTTTTTCTAAAGTTTCTCAAAATACTGCTATTCTTTGGCATCGTCGTCTTGGACATGCAAATGCTAAAAATCTGAACAGAGTAGCTAAACTGGGATTGGTAAGGGATTTGCCTGTGCGTGATTTTATAACAATTGAAAAATGTGTTGCTTGTGCGAGAGGAAAGCATCATCGAAAACCACATTATTCCAAGTTAGTTAACTCTATTGACTCATTACTACAGCTACTTCACATGGACCTATTCGGCCCAGTGAATGTACTTAGTATCTCTCGTAAAGCATACTGTTTGGTAATAACTGATGACTACTCACGCTTTACCTGGGTTTTCTTTTTGGCTAACAAGAGTGAAACTGCAGAAATAGTCAAACATTTTATAATTTTGATTGAGAATCAGACCAACTCGAAGGTGAAAGGTATTAGGTGTGACAACGGGACTGAGTTCAAGAATGCTGAGTTGAACTATTACTGTGCTCAAAAAGGAATTGCCCGTCAATTCAGCTCAGCAAGGACGCCGCAGCAAAATGGAGTTGCAGAAAGAAGAAATCGCACTTTAATTGAAGCTGCCCGCACAATGTTGTGTGACTCACAACTTCCAACTTTCTTTTGGGCAGAGGCGGTCAACACAGCTTGTTATGTGCAGAACCGCGTTCAAGTCAACAAAGCTCGGATGAAGACACCCTACGAAGTGCTGTTTGGTACTAAACCCTCCGTCAAGCATTTTCGTGCTTTTGGTTGTCCATGTACACTGCTGCACTTGGATGCTATACCAAAGTTTGATGCGAAAGCTGACGACTGCTATTTTGTCGGTTATGCTGGCAAAACTGCATATAGGGTCTATAACAAACAAACTAGACAAATTGTAGAGTCGTTTGACGTGCGTTGGCTTGAAGAAAATGCAACAGATGCTAGAGTGGGACCCGATTGGTTGTTTGACTATGAGTCTCTCTTTCGATCATTTCATGTTTTTGATAATCTCTCTAGCCATGTGAATACAGGTTCTGCAGATTCCTCTACTTTCAATGCTGGACCCTCATCCTCCATGACTGATGATGCACCAATTGAGGGGGATGGTGCATCCACATCTCAATTACCACAGCCACTTCCAGCTCATGTCGATCCATTCATTCACTCAGAAGATTCCATGCCACAGGTTGATGATGAAAATGTGTCTGTTGAAACTTCGATTCCCTCATTTCATGACCCTATTCCTACTGACTGCATGGTGGAGCATACTAATGCAGTAGCAAATGATCATGACTCTATGGAAGAGCCGGCAGTAGGCAGTGTCACCGTTCTCCCGAGAACCTCCTCAGTTCCAGACATTGTTATTCCCACTAGCATTCAACGAGATCACCCTCTGGAGAACATCATTGGTCCTGTAGATGCAGGTGTTCTAACAAGGAGCCAAACTGGTGACATCAACAGATGTCTGTATTCGTGTTTCATCTCTCAAATTGAACCAAAGTCTATTGCCACGGCCATGAAAGAAACAAGTTGGGTGGATGCAATGCAAGATGAACTGAACCAGTTTGAGAAATTAAAAGTTTGGAAGTTAGTTGAGTTACCTCCAGGAAAACGACCACTTGGCACACGATGGGTCTACAGAAACAAAAGAGACGATAGCGGAGTCATTGTGAGAAACAAAGCTAGGTTAGTCGTACAAGGGTTCAGACAAATTGAAGGACTCGACTATGATGAAGTCTATGCGCCGGTGGCGAGATTGGAAGCAATCAGAATTTTTCTCGCTTACGCTTCATTTAAAGGGTTTACTGTCTATCAGATGGACGTCAAAACCGCATTTCTGTATGGAACAGTGAAGGAAGAAATTTATGTTGGTCAACCACCGGGTTTCACAAATCCAAAGTACCCAGAGCATGTGTACAAACTTGACAAAGCGTTATATGGTTTACATCAAGCACCTCGTGCTTGGTATGCTACCTTAACTGAACACTTGCTTGTGAATGGATACACTCGTGGTGTCATTGATCAGACTCTATTCGTCAAGACAGTAAATGAAGATCGTATACTGGTGCAAATTTATGTGGATGATATCATCTTTGGCTCTACTAATGATGCTCTGTGTAAAGAATTTGAGGAGGTGATGAAAAAGCAATTTGAGATGAGTGCTCTTGGTGAAATGACCTTTTTCTTAGGTCTGCAAGTTCGTCAAAACTCCAAGGGTATCCTGATTCATCAAGGAAAATACGTGGATGACATTCTTGCAAAGTTCAGCTTCAATGATATCAAGCCAGCCGATACACCAATGTCTGAAAGACCAGGTCTCACTCAGGATCTGGAAGGGGAGGCCGTAGAAGAAACACTTTATCGTTCAATGATTGGTTCGCTGATGTATCTGACAGCTAGCAGACCAGACATCATGTTCGCAGTGTGTCAATGCGCACGTTATCAGGCTAATCCTAAAACTTCTCATTTACATGCTGTCAAGAGAATCTTTAGATACCTTAAAGGGAAACCTAGATTCGGTCTTTGGTATCCTAAGGATTCTCCTTTTGATTTACATGCTTATTCTGACAGCGATTTTGGAGGTTGTGACATTGACAGGAAATCTACTTCTGCGGGGTGTCAATTCTTAGGCGATCGGCTTATTGCATGGCAATGTAAGAAGCAGCAAACAGTATCCGTTTCAACAGCAGAAGCTGAATATGTGGCGGCCTCCGCATGCTGTTCTCAGGTTATCTGGATACAACACCAACTGGTGGATTACGGTTTGAATTTCTCTCTTACTCCCATTTATTGTGATAATGATGCAGCTATTCAAATTGTTAAAAATCCAGTTCAATTTTCTAAAGTAAAACACATTGCCATCAAAGAACATTTCATCCGCGACTCGTTTAACCAAGGTTTAATTGTGCCCACTCACATTCATACTGATGACAATGTCGCAGATCTTTTTACAAAACCTGTTAATCGAGCGCGTTTTGAAGCTTTGTCTGAACTGCTCAAAATGGTCCATTTCGAGGACTGAACTGGTCTTTAAAAAAAAAAAAAAAAAAAAAAAAAAAAAAAAAAAATGTTCTTTTCTTAGTCTTTGATTTAAAAATTTGTTCTTTAAAATTCTAAATTTTAAGCACAAATTTAGGGGGATGTATCCTAAGAAAAGATCAAAACAATTTTGGTCTCAAAACGAGAGATGAAATTAACTTTCACAAGTTGGATTAAGGCTGACACACATAAGACGTGTATCGAAACAGTCTGGCTCTAATGTGATTTGTTGGTAGGCTTAGTCCTGAAGGCTCAAATGTTAATGATCTTGTGAAGCACTTAAAGATAAAGACACGACCTCAGTAAGGAACATCACTTAGAGTCAGGTACAATTTCTATTTGAATGCTTGTGTGATGTCCTGAAGCATAACACTGTGGTCTAGGTCTGAAACCTTTTCTGACAAACTCGTGTATCTCCTCTGTTTTGCGTAAGCAAGGACCTGGAGATGCTAGGCAACGAAAGCTTCTGCTGCATCCAGATATATGCTGACCTAGTTTTTCGTTGTCGTGCTCTAGATCATCCTTCACCTAAAAAGAGACCTCAGTGTCCAAAGATGTCCTGACTGCTCCTCTGCTGCATCCAGATATATGCTGACCTGGACACAGTCAGGATGTCATAAAAGAGACCCTCAAGAGTCCAAAACCCAAAGGCCTTGTCATTTGAGAAATCATCTGACTTGTACTTTAATCTAAATCTATTATTGATCTATTCTTTTCTTTTCTCAATCCAGTCCCAGTCAAGGTTTCAGAATTCTAGAACAGATACTGTGAAAAATATGCTGTAAGGAAACTGCTTGCATGATAGAGTGTACCACTAAATATTCTAGGATTTGATTGTGACTTGCTTGAGTGTTCGTACAAACATACCAAAACATGATAAATAATATCACAGATCACTATACGAGAAGGCCTAAGGAAATAAGTTTAAATGGACAAATATACTGGCAATTGCTATGACCAACTGGAGTAGATTAGAGTTGATAAGTGTAGCTCGGCCCGAAACACAGTGATTTGATCTCGTTTGACTAAATTTATTTTTTTTTTTTTTTTTGTATTTTATTTAGATATTTATTGTTGAATTTTAGTTAGGCCAGTTTACGATCTGATTTGGACCCGGTTACAAAATACATAAAAAAAAAAATTGCTTTGATATGGGCATTGGGATGTGAGAGGGGCCCACCACACGTTTGGTGGGCCACCCAAATCTCGAGTGAACAAAAGTGGGGGGCGACGGTTAAGTTGCATCATCACAGCTCATAATTCACTTTCTCTTTTCTCTCAACTTTACACACACACACACACAAACACATACTGTTTGTCTTCATCAAGATTATCAAGTGTCTCTAAAGAATCAAAAGGTAAACTCATGTTGTTTTGATCATCTGTTATGGAAATGGTGTTGTTTGAGCTTTTTGCAGGTACTCGAGATATCAGAAAGGCTAACGACGATCATTGGAGATGATGATGTCGACGGTTTGATGTCCCAGGCGGTTGAGCGTGGGACTCACGCGCCGGAAACTTCAAAATCAAGCGGCGCGTGAATCCTACGCGAGTGGAGTTCGAACTCAATCAGGATAAATTACAAAACTGCCCTCGGACACCCATGACATTTGACAGAATTGCCCTCGGACACTTCTGATCACTCGGACACTCATGGAGATTGACCAAACTGCCCTCGGACACTTCTGATCACTCGGACACTCATGGAGATTGACCAAACTGCCCTCGGACATACCTTGACAACTCGGACACAGATCAGTATTCGCACTCTTTGGTTGACACGTCACCTCGGACACTCAACCTGAGCTCGGACACCCACTTTTGTCACCTTTCTCCCCTCGGACACACCATACCTTACTCGGACACCCACTTTTGTCACCTTTCTACCCTCGGACACACCATACCTTACTCGGACACCCATGATTTTCCATTTTTGTACTCGGACACAACCCCACCCACTCGGACACACATTTAACATCTTTCTGTGTGACCTGAGGCCCATTGGGCTATCAGATACTGGCCCGAACATGATCAAAACAACAAAGAGGGGGGCCCATTAATCTGTTTAAATATTTTTTGAAAATTTTTGATGTTGTTGACTGATACAGCTCGTTTTTGTGCAGAAATGGCCATTCATATACCTAAGTTTGAGAAGGATCACAACATAGTTTGTCCTTTATTTGATCCACCTGAAGATCATATTAGGGAGTTCAAGTCGCTGATCGTGGGGCTCAACACTTGCAGAATTGCTCACGCATTAAGAGAAAATCCCGTGATACTTGTTGACTGGATATCTGAATTCTGGGATAATGCAAAGGCACGAAAGACAGATAATCTTATTAGATCAAAGGTTCGGGGAACTGAAGTGTCAATCTCAGAACAGGACATTCGTGAGGTGCTGCTTTTTGGTGACTCTAATGAAGACCCGGTTACTTTTACAAGAGAGCAGGTTGCTCCAACATTAAGAAGGATGGGTTATGAGGGTGATTTGAATGTTTCTCCATTTATCAAGAAACTGTTTCCCAGCTACTGGAGAATGTTGATTCATATGTTTTTGGCAAGTTTGGGAGGAAATAAGAGTGGTTTAGATCAGATGAATTTAAAGTACACTTCGGGAATAGTGGCGTTGATTGAAGGATGGGATTTTAATTTCTCAAGGTGTGTTTTTGAGGACATGATAGTTAATGTGAAGACACTGAACAAAAAGTATTTCTATAAGTTTCCACGATTTGTTCAAATGATACTGGAAAAGAAATACCCAAATCTGGTGAGAACCATTGAGACGTATGATCAAAAGTGTATGGCTCCTCAGGCTTTTGGACTGATAAAACAGAACCGTAAAGATGCTAAGCAAATGTTTGAAGGAAAGTTTCCTCTGGAGAAATTTGGGAATTTCACTGAAATTGTTGAAGAAGCACAAATTCCTTCATCTGCTCTTATTGCCGAAGAGCATGATGTTCAGATCATTGATCCACCATCTGCTGAACTACGTTCTCCTGCTGAAAAGGTTGATTTGACTGAGGTGGAAAGTGAATCTGATACAGAAAGCGAAGATGAGGAGGAAGTGAGAGATGACAAACTGACTACAGAAAATGAAGATGATCAGTTTGAAAATTTTGAGTTTGATGACCTGAATGATGATGAGATAGATGATTTCATTCTTGAGAACGCTGAGATAAAGTCTGTGACTGACACTGAAAAGGAGATGGTTGAAGAAGAAAGTGCGACTCAAAATACTGATATTACTACTTCTGCATCAATTATTCCTCAAACAGAGGTGTTGTCCAGCATATTGAATACTGTTCGAGAGGCTGAACAAAGGATTCCTCCATCCATTGTTGCAGCTGAGACAGTTGTTGATGATGAAGGTGCTGAAGATACGGGTTCTGCTCTACGGCCAAGAAAACGAAGTAAGAGAGATCCACGAATGAATGTTATTGTTGAAGAGTCTGTTTCTGCTGCTGCTGATGACATTGCTATGACCGATACTGATCCTTCACCTGATATTCCTGCTGGCACTATTAGTTCTACTATCTCACCAGTGATTGCAACAGAGGCTTTCTCTCAGTTCATGAGCAAGGCACCTATCACTGGGAGACTTAGTGAGGAAACTGGATCTTCAGGTGCATCTGGCACTGGAAAGGTTTTATTTGATGAAGAAGCTTTTCAGAAAGCTCAATTGGCGTTTCTTGCAGACAAAGAACAGGGAAAGAAGGTGGATGTGGAATTTCTGACAACTGAGGAAAGAGAGAAAAGTCAAGAAGAGGTTGAAAGTGATGAAGATTTGTTTGCAGAAGTGGACGTTCACAGATTACAGTCTAAAGTGCTGAAACTGGAGACTGAAAATGTTTGGTTGACAGCTCAGGTGCAGAGTTTAATGGAGACAGTTACTGAGAAGGAAAAGAAAATTGCTGAATTAGAGACGGGATTGGGAGATGTGTCAGCAAGGTTGCTTAACTTGACTCAGAAACTTGAGAACAAGTTTGGAAAGGAATTCTCTGAGACATCTTCTTTTGTTGACAAGGTGTTGACTCCAGCTGAACGTGAGAGATCAGAGAAAGAGCATGAAGAACATATGAAGAAGTATTTTGAAGATCAAGTTCCCAGAGTTAGAGATCGTCGACCTGGAAGTGCATATGTTCTCAAGAATTTGGCTGAACCGTCTATTGATCCAATGGAAGAGCATCCTGAGCGATATGTGACGATTACCAGTGATAGATATGATACGTATGGTAATCGAACTGGGATAGAGTGTTGGAGGTATAATGATGATAAAGGGGTATTCGTGGTTCATAGAAAGAATGGAGCTGTTGAGTATTATGCTTCTACTTCAGCTTTCAATTCTTGGACGAAGATTGACTTGGCTGAACTTGCTAGATCTCCTTTTATCAACCAAACAAGGAATCCAAGGAATAAGATAGGTCTCACGTTTCATAAGAGGATTCAGGAGCAGGCTAAGGTAAATTTCAGAGATATGAAGACTGCTAGCTCGATAGTGGTGGAATATAAAGGCGTACGAGGTGCTGATGGAAAGCCTTTTAAGACTGTACAGTGGCCACCAACTGAGAAATTGAAGACTATTCCCTTGTCCAAGCCAATGGACAGAGGCTGCTTAAAGGACATGAGATTTTGGGTATATGATCCTACCTCTTCATCTGCTGTAATTGTGTGTGATACGGATGAGTTCAGGATTTCTGATGCTAGAGATTTAATGAGTTTGCATTCTGAAGATGTTCAAGTTTTGGCTAGGCATCAGATTCAATGTGATCCTACTTATGAAGTTTGTGCCAAATCATTCACTAGTGCGGTGGCGCAAGTGGATAGACTGGGATTGGCCTCTGACAAGAGAGGAAGGGTGGAGACAGAATTATTTGGACCCTATGTCGTAAATCACCAGAAGAATGGAAGAGGGCAATGGAAGCAAAGAAGAAAGAATCAAAGAAGCGCAGCAAAAGCAGCAAGAAGCGCTAAAGTAATCACAAGTCAACACAAACCTAGGGGGATATTGTTGGGCCATGTTATTAGAGGTTTGCGTATGACTTGGGCTTATTATTATTATTGTGTTAGTTAGATTTTGGGCCCAAGAGATCCATGTAATATGACCGCCCTATATTCATATAAATAGGGGGTTACCTAGTTGTTTTGGGTTGGCTAGTCTATTGTTCTTTTGCTCTATTATTTTCGGCTAGTAGGTGTACCAGACGGTTCCTTGAAACCGTGTGCACTTGATCAATAAAATCATTCTGTTCAAAGTTTCTTTCTTGTTCTTTACCATTCAATCTTGTTTTCCGCACTCGATTGTTTGTTTGATACCCGGTAGAGAAGATCTTGGACTTACAGTGACATTAGACTGTGTAGTGACTCACCTTGAGCACAAACTCTATCCTTTCATATCACGACAACTGGACGCTGATATGGCATCGGATAAAGGAAGCTGCTCGCTCACCTAACCTAATTGTGGCTCACATTGACCTCCCACGCTAGCAAGCCCTCAAAAGAGTCGTCGCTCTTCTCTCCCTCCCACACGAGTACACTCACTCCAGCTTGCTTGTGGTCTCTCTCACGCCACCCCGTTGTCTTGTTCGCAAGCCACGTGGCTCGTGACTCGCTCATGCTTGCTCTGGTTGGGTACCACACTCCACAACAAACAACCTTAGGCTAATTAAACCATTTAGGCCCTAACAACCGATCTTACCTTTTTTTTAGAACAAATATCACATTTATTTGTCAAATAAAGTCGCCAATCAATCATGATACCCATGGAGAAGAGCAAGAGCAAGAGCAAGAGCAAGAGCAAGAAGATGAACCCTAGAGAGCATCTCCAAGTAAGCCAACAAGACTCAGACCGAGTCACCCAACTCATCATCCCACCCCAACCACCAGATGCCCTCCACAGCTTCTACGAAGACTTCACCCTAAGAGGCATCCGAGTCGACCGATTCCAACCCGGTTCCATCTCCTGCTCTTTCACAGTCCCCCCTCGTCTCACTGTAATTCATCTTATTCTACCCATTATTATTATTATTTTGCATATTTAAAAAGTTTTAATGGGTTTCATTTATTTTTATAAAATCAGGACAGGAATGGAAAGCTGGCAGTGGGTGCGATTGCGAATTTGGTAGATGAGATAGGTGCGGTGATGGTGTATGAAAAAGATGTGCCAATGAACCTTTCTGTTGATATGTCTATTTCTTATCTTTCTACGGCCAAACTCAGTGTATGATTTGTTATTTGTTTATCATTCCTTATGCAATTCGCTAAGTTATTTGCTGCTGTTGTTATTTTTTTTCCCAAAACACTAATTAGCTTTCCATTTTTAAACAACTCTTTTGTTGCCAAACATAATAATTAAGATAACCGAACCAACCTAAAACCGATGTTTCGCTCGTTTAATTTACAATAGCTCGACCTCAGCTTGTTTCGACAGCCTAAGCTCGGCTCATTTGATAATTTTCAGTTGTTATTACATATATAATTATGGGTTATTTCTATATAAATTTGTCATTTTATATATGTTCTGGTTATTTCTATAACAATTTTGTATATAATATGAAAACTATTGTAAATGTATAACTAATAGGCTCATTTAAGCTCGTTTAAGCTATGTTTGTTTGGAGCTTTTAACAAGCTGATCATAAGCGGCTCGACTCTTTTACGCTCATACCCAAGAGGACTTGAAAATCTGAGATGCATATCCCCAGGGCCTTACCATCACTAATTGAGAACACGACTCTTTTATACTCTTTATATATCAGTGGCACACTAATGACTCTTTTATACTCTTTGGGTGTTACAACTATGATGATGTTATACATAAGCTGATTATGTGACAGGTTCTTTGTTTATAATTTTATATGTTTATGTTTTTTAAATGTGGGTTGTTGGCAGGACGAGTTGGAAATTAGCGCAAAGCTTCTTGGCGGGAAAGGGGCGGTTAAAGGAACGCTTGTTGTTTTGAAAAACAAAATAACCGGGGAGATTATCGCAGAAGGACGACATTCGTTGTTTTCCATAACAAGAAGCAAAATCTGAATACAGGCTGCTCTTCTTCTGGTAAGATGAGCCATCTGTATACATCTTTTGTATGGAATCATAGCCCTCTTCTGTGAATATAGATATGAGAGTTTCTATGGGTGAGTGAGGTTGTAGTATGTATGTTTCTCATATAAGTTTTATATTCCTGAGGCATAGCCTGATATGAGGTCCGCTTGGACAACGAGAGCTTCGAATTAGCGCAAAAGACCACCGAGAAAATTGACCAGAGAGGTTGAAATTATGCGCAACTATAAGTGGGCTTTTACCTGAAAGTATTTATGTTGGACTTGTATTAACGCTTCTAGTAGGTTAGAAATGGTATGATGGGTCTTGCTATACATATTTAATTTAATGTGATGATCTAGCAAATAATTGGTGATGCGTGTGGATAAGACCGGCCAAATTTGCTGAAAAATAACCTACAGTTGGGTTTTGGATAATATTGTGTTTAAGACACTAATTATATGAATAAACTCATTAATAAAATTATTAAAAGTTTTTTTGAACAGGAGACATGTATGTATATTATAGAACCCAACCAAGTACAAATCACACAATAATATCCATTACGTTAAAATCACTCCATCTCCCCCACTTCAAACTAACAAATTTAGATCTACCTTTAATCCATAAGAATGAGCTTGTTTTTACATCCTCCCCTTCGTGCACCGTGGTGTTTCCGCAATCGGTCAAGGTGTTAGAGAACCCATGTGACCTTTTATGACCAACAGCACCTCACTACATGGAGTCTTGCTTCTCCCAAAAGGAATTTTCAGCAAATTATAACCTGCCATCAAACTGATTGCGCAATCAAACACGAAACAAGCAAGCAATCTGTGGTTTCCTCACCCTACCGCATTTACAGCACATTTGATGTTGCTCAAACACCTCACGTCTCGCAAGAGCAGCCTTGGAAGGAATCCAATTAATACACGCCTTTCACGCAAAATAGTTAACGTTTTATGGTGCCCAGTTGTTCCCAATACCCGCTCAGCATCATCACCACTATTGCTTACCCAGTTACCCTTGCTATGTTATGTCTAATACCTACACAGTGAGCGGCTCACATGCGTTTGTTTTCCACTCCCAGGCGTCTTCCCTTTCTGTAAGGTTGTGACATTATTAAATGTGTTCAGGAAGTTGAAATCAAAAATATTTTTATGATAGTTATGTGGGGTAAATGTTGTTGTGGATCATACGCTGAACTCTAGCCAAAAACCAAACCGCCTCCGGCGTCAAGGAGCCGAATGTGTCAAACGTTAGGGGGACGAATGCATGCTGATTATCCTCAAAAGCTTCCGCGTGCTTTTCCAGTTTCTTTGACTCTGCTTTCAGTACCGCTTGTCTCGCCATAAATCCATTTTCCCGAAACCCGAATAGGGGATACACATGTGAGATCGACACAAGCATATTTTCCGTCCTCACAATAAAAAACTAACATGTTAAGCGAGCGTATGATGAATCTCCCTTCCACGGGGTTTATGATCTAAGAGGGGGACTACTAGGGTTGTGCAAAGGGTCCGAAACCGACCCGACCTGACCCAGACCCATCAAAACCGTATACCCTTTTATTGTTGAAATTAGGAACCATGAACCGAACCTTAAAAGACTATGTGGTTCTGGGTCCTAAAGGTTCTGATGGGTCGGGTAAAGGGTCTGACCCTCTAGAACCTTTTAATATAATAAGCACTTTTAAAGGATTACATATTCCTACTCTTTTACCATGTTCGTAAAAGAATTCCTCCATATGGTTCTAACAATAGCCCATGAGTTCATTTTTTAAGTCACTTTTCGTTTCTCGACTTATGTTTTCGTAACAATTTTATCATTCTCATCACTCGAAACATTATGTGAATATGTTATGTATGCATCGTAAATACACACACACACATCAGAGCGACATACATAAATATTTACATCAAATTTGGATATAAACATCTGTGCATATACATCAAGCCAAAAAATATTTCAAGAAAAATACATTGTTATTCTTATAAATAATATTTTTAATATTGTACTAACATTACATGAAATCGATTACAATAACACATAAAAACAAACAGTGAAAAGACTAAAAAAATATTATTTTTATTTTCTAATTAAAATACAAACGGTTCATGTGGTTCTTATATTAGAACCATGGGTTTGGAACCGACTCGACCTGACCCGAAACCGATAATTCATATAAATTTAGAACCGGAAACCGACCCATATATTTAAAAAGATTTAGGTTCAAGGTTCTCGCAGGTCAGGTTCAAAGTTCGTGTGGTCCGAAACATGAAATGCTCACCCCCTAGGGACTACCATCTTACATACGGGGACTACTATAGATTAAAAAATAAAGAAAAAACAGAAGTGAGTAAGATGGGGAGTAGCATCACGGATTAGAGAATACCAAACTCCTAAAAAGCAATGTACTCTCCGGCGACGGTCAACCGTCCCTCCCGTCTTCCTCCGCCAACCGTTTCCCAAAACCCTATAAAAACCACACACCATAATCAATTCCTTCACACTCTCTCTAAACCATTATCTTCTTCTATAAATTCGATATCTTCCACTTCAAAACCAATTCAATTCCGTCACAGCTCATATACAGTCCAAACATCCTCTCGCCGTTTGTTCCTAAAACCTAGGGTTTTATCAGACGATACTCAGCCTACACTTCCTTTTATTACTTCAGATGAAGCTTCTGAACCGAGTTTTCTGGAGTTTATTACTTCAGAGAGAGTTAAAGTTGTTGCCATGGTGGCGTTGGCGTTGGCGCTGTGTAATGCTGATCGTGTTGTCATGTCGGTTGCGATTGTTCCGTTGTCTCAGTCTCGTGGTTGGAGTCAGGCTTTTGCTGGTGTCGTTCAGGTAGTTTTTTGAGTTTTGTGGCATGTTATGTTAGTTTGATTTGTGATATTTGTGGTTACAGTTTGGTTAGTTTGATATTTTAGGGCATAGGTTGAGCATAAACTTTGTGATGCATGATTAGTCAATTGCATGGTAATTGATAAGATGAAGGTTGAAGGGAACATTATGAAAATAGTTATGTTGACCAAACATGTTAGCAAAATAGGCATCGACTTCTGAGTGTGGGCTACAAAAGTGCCGGATTGTCGGAATGTGGGCTATGGAGGTGTCCACGGCTCTAAGTGTGGGCTAGTGAGGTGCCGGTGACTCTGAGTGTGGGCTATGAAGGTGCTGGAATATCAAAGTGTGGGTGTGGGCTATGGAGGAGCCGTCGACTATAGAGGTGCCGGCTTATTGGAGTGTGGGCTATGGAGGTGCCGGCTCTGCTTATTTTTCCGTCTCTTATTGATTGTTTTAAAATGCTTATTTTACAAGTCCACGGTCAATGCGTATTTTGCTAAATTTCATGGTCAACATGCCTATATTTATGATTTAAGGTTGAATCATTGGATTAGTGTCTAGTGAGTTAATGGATGTGTATTCTGAGAGGATGGCAGATTGTATTTATAATTGATGTACCTGTTCTGGTGCAATTGTGTGGTAACTGGTAGGGTAATGATAGGCAAACAGTCTGCTATTGGTTCCTTATATCATGTACTGAAATCACTTTCCCTAAGTAGTATTTTGGCTTTAAAAATTGTTTTGGTATTGCCAAAGCAACGTTGGGATAATTTAGGAAATCAATAGTTAAGTATAAGGGAATGACTTGAGCAAAATTTAGACATCTAATGTGAGATAGGTTTGTATGTTGTGATTGATTTCTCTATGTGTATGCATGATGGCTAAAGACATATAGTGTTTCAAAAATTGGCCGGAATTTGATTGTAATGGTAGGCAATGAATGGATTTGAGATGCAGAATTCACCACTCGATCTAGATGTTGGTCATGTCTTCAGGCTATCCGATTGGATCAAGCTGACCCAAGCTTGACCCATTTCGTTCAACCCATGGGTCACTCATGTTGGCCCAATTTCGTCAAGCCTGAGGAATTCAAATACTTTAGGGACACCAACCATCAATGTGTGTCCTCAAGACCAAGAAAAAAATATTATACTAATAATTAATTGATGCAGCTTTCCATTAATCGTTGCAACTATTAATAAAAAGTTAGTTACATCCTTTTAATAGAAAATGTCGAATTTAAACTTTTTGGGGAAAGTTGTTATGCACCTTTCCATAAATGTTGGAACTATTTATATTGAAGTTACATTCAGATCTGATCATCTATGCAAAAGTCGGTGTAAGTGTTGCCATTGCTTAAGATTAGTGTGAAACGGCCTTGGATTTGTTAAGATCTTACCAATGTTCCACTGACTACTTAACACATGTGAAACAGCCTTGGATTTGTCCAATGTTGATCGTCTACATTTTGGTGCTGAGTGCTGACGTAAAAAGTTCTATGCTGACAAACAAATTGGGCCAACACATTGCTATGTTGACCAGTAAATATTTGCATCATATTTCAAGGATCTTAATTCTGTTAAGTATATAGAAGCATGTGCCATGTACCTGTATTTCCTAAATGTGTTATATCTTGACTTGAATCACATTGGTCTTAGTTGCAAGTGTACTCACATTAAAATATGTTGATAACACCAAGATCACCATCTAGTACTAATGGTAGGACTTAATTGGATGTGTGTTAGTGTGTATAACCTTATGATTTCTTAGGATTAACATTGTAACTTGCAAGGAATCTGCATTATGGATAATATCAAATTGTGAATATCTGAAACTACTTTCATCAAAGTTGTTCTACCTTTTTTGATTCATTCTGATTGGTGGTACTGATGGCAGTCATCTTTTCTTTGGGGTTATCTGATATCACCGATTGCTGGAGGAACACTAGTTGACTATTATGGTGGTAAAATAGTTATGGCATGTGGTGTGGCTTTATGGTCAGTGGCTACATTTCTTACCCCATGGGCTGCAGAAAATTCTCTTTGGGCACTACTTAGCATGCGTGCTTTGCTTGGAGTTGCAGAAGGCGTAGCACTTCCATGTATGAACAACATGATAGCAAGGTAATAACTTCTCTAAGCCAACATTTACTATGGGTTGATTCTGATTATGTTTTATCTCTAATGGGTCAAACGGTTATAATCAAAATAGCTAGAAATAAAAAGGGCCAAATGGGTCTAAATCCTCTAAAAAGTAAAACGGTTAAAATCAAATGATATGATTTTTTTTAATATTATTTGACACACCCATCGGCCATCATTAATAAAAAAACAAATCTGTTTTGGGCAAATAGTGTTTCGGAGTTAGCCGAGAACTTCGATTTTGACCCTTTAATTTGTCTTGCTCTTACCTGCCCATTTTTCCACCTAGTCATGTATTCATAGCATTACTCCAAAGTCCAAATGATTGTTGTCTGGTAAAACTAAAAGGACATAAAATTTGTTTTTTTTTTTTTTTACTTTCAGATGGTTTCCACAAACTGAACGATCGAGGGCTGTTGGCCTTGCGATGGCTGGGTTCCAACTTGGAAGTGCTATTGGACTTACACTTTCTCCGATCCTCATGTCACAAGGTGGTGTAGGAGGACCATTTATAATATTTGGATTATCTGGATTTCTCTGGGTTTTGGTCTGGGTATCTGCAACATCAAGCACTCCAGAGAGAAGCCGTCAAATCACTAAATTTGAGTTAGAATATATACAGAGCAAGAGGAAAAAGAGTCCAATGAAGACAGGCAAAATAATCCCACCCTTCAGGCGTTTGCTTTCTAAATTACCAACTTGGTCCCTGATTGTTGCTAATTCCATGCATAGCTGGGTACTCAACTTTTCTCCCTATGTTTTAGCATATGCAATAAAAAACCACATGGGTTGGTTAGGTGACGAGGAAAAATAGATAATTTCTTTACGTGTTAGATTGACTGGAAACACGTTTTGTAAGAAAAAAGAAATTAGTTTGTTTAGAATAGTTAGTTTATCAAATATGGGTAAAGGAATATATACTAATTTTTTAATAAAAAAAATTATGAGATTTTTTGCATTAGTAAATACACTCTGGGTGACTTTCAACTTGTTTGACTCGATTCAATTTTAGAAATTGTTTTAGTTTACCGGCTTGACCCAATAAAGATCAAACATGCCCATTAAAGATAAAGCGTAACCCGAATTGGCTCATCGTAAGAGAATAGGTTAAAAGTTTGTACTCTCTAATAGGAACACCTTAAGTATGTTTCTAAGTTAATATACGTCTTTGTTCTTTATGCTAGTGTTGGAGGCTATTGAGGATACTAACTGTGTGTACATAAACTTATTATGCCTTCTTCCACAGGGATTCTTTGTTATTCTTTCATGGATGCCGATTTACTTTAAAACAGTAAGTCTCATGCCATATTATGTTCTTCTCTAGATATCTAAAAACATATCATTAAATGGTGGGTGTTTTCTTTTTCTTTTTTTCTTTTTTTTTTGTACAGATATATCATGTTGACCTTCGACAAGCAGCATGGTTTAGTGCTGTTCCCTGGAGTATGATGGCATTAGTAGGCTACTTTGCTGGTGTTTTTTCCGACAAACTGATTCAAAGTGGCATGACTGTAACTGTGACTCGCAAAATTATGCAGGTGTGTTGATAGAGATTATCATCCAACTAGATAAACCCTTAATTGGTCCGAGAGTGGGTTGTAAAAACATCCGAACCAAACTATCAAGTAATATTTGATGTTGTTTAGTTTTGTTTAAGTAGAAAAAGGTTATCTTAATTATTTTGGCTTCAATTCTTCTTTCAGTCAATTGGTTTTGTGGGACCCGGTATTGCTCTTATTGGTCTGATTATGGCAAAAAACCCAGTAGTAGCGTCTGCTTGGCTAACTTTGGCTGTGGGATTGAAATCATTTAGTCACTGTGGCTTCCTTGTTAACCTTCAGGTACTGTTTTTTCTCTCTCATGTCGTGACTAGAGGTGGCAAAATGGGTGTGTTGGGCACATTGGGTAATACGTCAAAATAGGTTTGGGACAAACACGTAACTCTCATCTGCATTCCAAACGGGTTGGGATGTGTTCATCCACCCAAAGTTTTTGGTCCCTTTTGTTTTTGTAAATAAATGATATCTTGATTACAAGTATATTATTAATTAGGGCTGCAAACGAACACGAACAAGACCTTGTTCGTGTTCGTTTGTTAAGGAAATTATGTATTTATGTGTTCACGAACAATTCATGAACACTTACCGAACGAGATTTTTTGTTCGTGTTCATTTGTTAAAAAAAGAAATAATATAAAATAAAATTATAAAAATTAAAAACGTCATTAACTATCGAACACAAACAAACATAAACGAACACGTTACCGAACGTTCGCGAACATAAACGAACGAACACGGCCTCTGTTCATGTTCGTTCGTTTAACTAAACGAACGAAATTTTGTGTTCGTGTTCATTCATTTATTAAACGAACGAACACAAACGAACTTCCTGCCGAACGGTTCATGAACTGTTCGCTGAAAGTTCAGTCCGTTTGCAGCCCTATTATTAATACAATGATCTAAATTCTTAAAATACCAAACTAGGGACATTATAAGAAGTTGAATACACATTTAGCGATTTTCAGCCTGTATAACCTGTCCTACACAACCCTGTGGGATTCAATTAAATACAACTTGATTGACTCATTTCTATTTGGTTGAAATTGCCACCTCTAGACATGAGCGTTGACCATAGAGGTAGTCTCACCTGACTTACATATTTAATTTACTTCTGAGCAGGAGATTGCTCCACAGTATTCTGGTGTTCTACATGGTAAGAAACCCGATCTTATGATTCGCATATCCTTATATACGTTGATTATGACTAGAACAGTAGAACTGGCACAATGGTTAGGCCAGTCTTCTACTATATATATATATATATATAGAGAGAGAGAGAGAGAGAGAGAGAGAGAGACAGCAAAGATCAAATACAAAGTGTTTTTCGGTAAGAACTGTGAGAATCAAAGGGGGTAAAAAAAATTTATTTTATTTTTTAGAATTTTTTTCCATGTGCTTAAACATACTTTCTAGATGAATAATACAAAAAAAAATTAAATTTTTTTTAGTGTAATTACGTCATTAAAGTAAATACATTAGTTTACACTAGAGTAATTATGTAATTACTCTACACGTAATTACTCTACACCAAAAAAAAAAATTTTTAGTTTTCAATACTATAATACATGTTTAACAATATGGGAAAAAAAAATTCGGAAAAAAAAAAATACCCTCATTTGATTCTCACAGTTCTTACCAAAAAACACTTTGTACAGGATCTTTCCCCTATATATATATATATATATATAAATAGTTTTAGTCTGTCAAATATGATTACAAACATTATATTATTTCAACAATGTTGTAATTTTTTAAAATAAAATGATTCAGTAGGTTATATGCATTATACAAATACACTTCAATCGATTAACCTTTTTCCTTTTAATCACGCTATTGTTGTTGTATAGGCATGTCAAATACTGCAGGCACATTAGCCGCCATAATCGGGACTGTTGGAGCTGGTTTCTTTGTGGAATTGGTTGGTTCCTTTCAAGGATTCTTATTGCTCACATCACTCCTCTATTTCTCCGCAGCATTGTTCTGGAACATATTCTCCACTGGCGAACGGGTGAATTTTGATGTAGTTAGTTAATTAGCTCTTTCTCATACTCGTTTTTGTAGATACAACTTGTCAAAAAAAAATAAAAAATCTTGTACATGTAAAATGGAAAAGATATGCCATTATCGCGTTGCAATATGACTTGGTCTCGATAGACTATTAAACTCTACTAGTGGAAGGTTCATCAGAGACCACAACTAGATAACAAAAAGTACCATTTTGAGCCGTACAATCTTGTTCTTTCTTGAGAAAAATAGTTTACGTAAGGCTCGGCTTGGGTCTGACTAGGGGTATCCTTGCCCTCGACCCGTTGAGCCAGCCCATAGCCCTATGTGGCTCGAATTAGAACCAAAAAACCTATAAACAATTATGTAAAAACTAGCAGGTGCTAGCCAAATACTCAGGATGCAAATATTGGTATAGAAGACCCTTTCAGTCTGGATAAAATTATTGTTTCTGTCTCAATGAAAGCACCCAAAAGGAGAAAGGAAATCGATGCCTTTGATTTGTTTTGAAATTATGCTATTTATTATCTTATGACAAATAGAAGTCCTTGGTTTCTTTGTTAACTTTTTCATCTCCCTTCGCGCTCTTCCACGCCTCATATTTTCGTTCCTGCCCAATTCACTTAAAAGAAAATTGAAGCCACATTACCACACTCTCCATAACTAAACAATTCTTCTTCTTCTTAGATTCAATATCACAAATTTATGGGTATTTGTCCTTTTAATTTCATGTCGGAGCTCTAACAAATTGGAACATCGTCTGACAAGAATACATCTCTGCTTGGATGGACAACTTTAACTAGTTGTGGTGACGGTGGCGGGCGATGGTCTGGTACTCTGGTGGGTGGTGGTGGTGGTGAAGGGTGAAAAAGAGAATGAAATGAAAAAAAAAAAAAAAAAAAAACAGAAGGGCAGATGGAATAAATTTGAAGTGTTTAGATGGAATACGAATATTTATGTAATAGGCGATCCCATTCCATTGACCAACTAAGCACATTTTTTTTTCATTTCCTTACAATAATCCATTTTATTCTGACTCTTATTCTTACCAAATACTACCTAAGTCTCCTCCATTTGCCCACAACCAATTAAAAAAACGGCAAAAGGAATGTTTGGTAATTGTTGATATATACACATAGATATTTTAGCCATCAGGGGCAAAAGTATATACGTGTGGATTATCGGAGGGTAAAGGTAAAATTGCACTAATTATAATGTTACTTTACCAATTTTGTGAAAATAACATTAAAAACGGCGGACGGTTAATCATGAATCATGTGGTGATGTTGATAACCAAAAGATAAGGAAGTACATGCACCAATCGGGATTGTCCCGATTGCTAAGTGTTATATACCTTATGTCTAAGGCTTGATGCAAAACCACTATTGAGTGGGGGTCTCATTAAAAGCAGATTTTCTATTCCTATGGGTAACATCTTGCCCTTTTTAGACCCTAACTTAACTTTGTTATTAGATTCTGTCTAATATGACTAACCTAGCTGTACGTGATGTTGATGGTTCAATCTTACAAAGTATACGTGGATAATTTGAGGAGGTTAATTTAACATTTTAACGTTTAAAAAAAGTCTTCTCCATTTGCTTCGGCCGAATAAAAGTATTCCAAACTACCCAATTGATTTTTCTATTTCACCGTCACCAAAATGAATGAATATAATAACTTTCACATGTTGAAAACTTGTCCTGAAACTTTAAAAATACTTTCAACACCAATAATATAATGAAAATTGTTTTAAAAATAAACAATTTAAAATAAAAAATGTATAAGGATAGTCGTTAGAAGTTTTGGGTATAGGGGTTGAAAATGGACATTTAAATTCGAATATTATTGTTATTCAAAAGTCATGGGGAACCTCTGGTCTAGATTCTATCCAACCCAAAGTTAATCTGCCATCACATGATTTTTCTTGGTTTCTCGATTCAAGCCTATCTGATATGCTTACAATTTTTTTAACTATCACATCATAAAGTGTTTGCTATACCAGTATCACGTACTCACGAATTTTTACTCACTCATTTCACTAACCACTAGCGCTATCCTATTAAATAATATATAAATAAAAAACAAACAAAAAATTTGATTGGTCATCAGCCCATGGGGCCCACCCGCTACCCCCTTTAACCACGTGAAGCTACTAACGCTCTCAAACTTTCACACCCTCTAATGGAGGCTTAAATCGATGTGCAACGTCCCTCCAAAGGTTACGTGAAGAGTCGTTATTTCGTTACACATGGTCTAAACCCTTATGTTCCAAGTAAAACATAATAATAATAATAATAATAATAATAATAATAATAATAATAGAATGAATCTCTATTTCTCTATTTTTACCTTATTAAGGAGGAGAGATGAGCAAGAAGGTAATTTCACCACTATTTTAAGATGACATACAAAAGGTCTCATGCATAAATCTCTAACTTTTACCATTTTCTTCTATCTATGCCCTTATGTACAAGTCACTAATACAAATCAATTGCACCATTCAATACATTTAATTCATGTATTAACTTTTTGTTACCTAGAATCATTACCAAGTAATAGATTAATTCATGTAACTTTTTTTTAATGGATTAACTTTTTGTTACCAATGGAATTTGAATTATCACCACAAGAAAAGGCTAAGCCTTATTTAACACTTTGTAACCAGTAGGCTAAAGGCTCTTTGGTTCATGTGTGTAACTAAATGTTGCAAATAAAAATCAAGCACGGATCGGATTGGATAAATGATAGTATGGTGTATAAAGTTTTGGCAATTTAAAATGTGAATAAAAATACATACCCGCGGCAACGCGCGGGCATTCCACTAGTAGTTCAATATATAAGTCATACAAAACTCTAAATGTGTCACTATATTAAGTTCTAGAGACAAGCTATTGTACAAAGGCTCCTTAAAATACAAAGTGTAAGAAGCAATCCTGACCATCGATCTGTGTTTTAATCAAAATCATCCTAAATTAATTACCCACGTTTGTTTTTAGGCTGTAAAAGTTTACAATTCCTCCTGATTCTCCTCTTCACAACCATCCACCATTACCGGATCTTCATCATCAGCACCGTTCAACTAACCTCCGACCACCATCAAAATCATGCAACCTGAATCTTATTACAACAATTGCAGGTGAAGGGAAGGAAATCTATAAGCTTACAATCATCAACAGAACATTGTTTACCAAGATTTGGGATTGCCGGCGTACCCATTCTCAACCAAGCCAAACAATATTGTTTTGCAATTCTCATTTCATAACAAGCGATCAATCGATTTGCTTTGAAACATGCTCTGTTTTTTAAACAAAAAAACAGAGGATTATACAGAGGATTAAACAAAAAACAGAGGATTATACAGATGTTGAAAAAACACTCCAAAATACATCTAGACGTAAATAAATAGGATGAAATGTATAAACGTGTGTTATCCTTGTAAAAAACTTTTATGAACGCAAGTTCTGTTTTCAAACGAAAAACAGAGCATGGTTAAATATAAACAGAGCTACAAAAAAAAACTAAAAATGCACCCATAAAACGCACTAATAAAAACAAAAACGCACCCATAAAATCATAAAACGCATCCATAAAAATCATAAAACGCACCCATAAAAATCATAAAACGCACCTTCATCTCTCAAAGGCAGAACAACAAAATAAGCACTCAAAGACATGCACCCATAAAACGCACTCATAAAAACATAAAACGCACTCATAAAATCATAAAACGCACCCATAAAAATCATAAAACGCACCTTCATCTCTCAAAGGCAGAACAACAAAATAAGCACTCAAAGACATGCACCCATAAAACGCACTCATAAATTCATAAAACGCACCCACAAAATCATAAAACGCACCCATAAAAAAAATCAAAAAACACATGCTACCTTGATCATCATTTTTATGTAATCACCCATAAAATCATAAAACGCACCCATAAAATCATAAAAACGCACCTTCATCTTCATATTCTTATTGATCATCAAAAATCTTCTTCTTCTTCTTCATTTTGTTCACTACCTAAATGATCGTTTTTTTTTTTCAGTAAACATGTAGACTTGATGTTGACCCGATAGTTCTGGTGAGTGACATTCTAGTCATTATTCAACTTCTCTGGTAAGTTTCACGTGCCTACATTCTTGAATTCTTCATCTATCGCATCCGTGAATGGATTCAATTGTTGCTGAAGCCAAAAACGTTGTTGAAATCTGAATCGTTAGGGTTTTGATTCAACTGATCATGTTCCATTGTTAAGAATTTGGAATCCATGAATGGATTCAATTGCTGCAGAAGAACGTGATTTACTTTGCCTTAGAATTTGACTGCAATTGGGTTTAATTAGGTTAATCATGGTTTGGTTAAATTGACAGGTGGCAAATTATAGTGGCTTCCTACACTTCTCACGTTAAGGATAATTTGTATCCTATACTTTCTCTTAAGTTCTATTGTGCATATTAAGTTTTATTGTGCATAAAAATGTAGATGTAATAGTAAGATTTAGCATGTCTATGAGTAGCCTGTTTAAAGAAAAATAAAAAATAAAAACAAGGGTCATATTTGATGGTGTTCTTGGTATCAAAATGATCGTATGCTATAAATATAGTATGCAAGATGTGTGGCATGTAAGTCTGGCATAACGAATGGGAAGGACTGAGTGTCGTGTCAAAACAGGCTTGAGTTAAAACTGATCGTATTGAAAAAAGTATTTGGTTCAAGCCAAAACGAAAGTATCGATCTGATTCTAGTAAAAAAGGATTCAGAATATAATTAAATTGGGTTGAAATGAATTTGTTTAAATAAAAAAGTATTAAAATAGGTTCACTCAGTATATTTATTTTTTGTAGCTAGTGGTGACAAAAAGTATTAAATCTATATCTAATAAATAAGTAACACGTCTTCTAATTTTGTAGTCCAAGATTTTTTTAATCGGTTCTTTTATTTTACCCCTTTATATTTATACTTTATTGTTTTATTACTTAAACTAGTTTATATCTCGGGAGCGTCCCGGGTTATCTAAATAAAGTGAATATTATTATTACTAGCTTATACCCCGGGAGCGTCCCAGTTGAGAAATATAAGTAAAGTGAATAAAATTAGAATTATCTACACTATAAAAATGACATCTATATAGCAATTACCTGTTGGAGAGCGTCCCGGGTTGAAATATCTTATATGACATAATAAAATATCTAATATGACAACATAATTAATGACTTACGATTAATGAATATTATTATTATTATTATTATTATTATTTTAAACAAATCTCTGCCATAAGTTATCATATTCTAATATAAAAAAAGGTAATTGGGTGGGGTATCACCTAATCCCAGACCCGACCCAAACCCACAATTTTTTTTAAACTAATTCCAAACCTGACACAATACCTGCCGGGTTACAAAAAATAGTCATTTTTTTCTCCGTTTTTTATATAGCATTATGGTACTCGTTGGAAAGATAATAAAACGCTCGTTAATTTGATGTAATTTTTTTTCTTTAAAAAATCTCGTATATGAAAGATATTAAAGTTTAAAATTTATGAGAGGAAACATGAGAGAGAAAATAATAAAGTTTTAATATTTAAATTTAGTATATTAGGTATTTAATAGATTATGTTGAATAATATTTAAACCATATTTATTTATTTTTTTAATTGGTCTAGAGTTGTCACGTCACATCCTATGTGGCATCTCTCAAAATAGAGATTGCATAATATTATGACATGTCATCAAAATGGCTTTGGTTTATTATATGTAGAGATTATTATTATTATTATTATTATTATTATTATTATTATTATTATTATTATTTTTTAAACAAATCTCTGCCATAAGTTATCATATTCCAATATAAAAAAAAGGTAATTGGGTCGGGTATCACCTAATCCCAGGCCCGACCCAAACCCACAATTTTTTTTAAACTAATTCCAAACCTGACACAATATATGTCGGGTTACAAAAAATAGTCATTTTTTTCTCCGTTTTTTATATAGCACTATGTTACTCGTTGGAAAGATAATAAAACGCTCGTTAATTTAGTGTAATTTTTTTCTTTAAAAAATTTCGTATATAAAAGATATTTACGTTTAAAAGTTATGAGAGGAAACATGAGAGAGAAAATATTAAAGTTTTAATATTTATAATTAGTAGATTAGGTATTTAATAGATTATGTTAAATCATATTTAAACATATTTATTCTTTTTTTTTAATTGGTCTAGAGTTGTCACATCACATCCTATGTGGCATCTCTTAAAAGAGATATTACATAATATTATGGCATGTCATTAAAAATGCTTTGGTTTATTATATACTAGCTTTTATCCTGGGAGCGTCCCGGGGTTGAAAAATATAACAATTCTAATAATACTAATAGTAATAGTGATAATGATTACCCTTATAATTAAATAAATAAATAAAAAATTGCTATAAGGTGACACCATGTGTTGCAGTGTTGCGCGATTCTTTTTCCTAGCTTCTCTTGATGAAGCATACATATGCATCTTTAAAAGAGTAAAATTCCAATGAAAGCATGGCGAATGAGCTGAATTTCAACATCGTAGATAAGAACCTGGTTTAAAAGAAAAAACATTATTAATGAATAACCTGAACAGTTTGTGTTTCATACATGAAACCCCACAAAAAATAGTTGTTTTTTTCTCCGTTTTTTATATAGAACTATGGTACTCGTTGGAAAGATAATAAAACGCTCGTTAATTTGGTGTAACTTCTTTCTTTAAAAAATATCGTATATAAAAGATATTAACGTTTAAAAATTATGGGAGGAAAATAATTGAGAAAAATTTAAATTTGTTTTTAAATTCTTTTTTTCTAAAATAACTTAATTTAAATTTAGTAGATTAGGTTTTATATTATTATTTATTTATTTTTAATTTGCCACATGGCATGACACATGGCACACTCAAGGAGGAGAATGTCTCCTTGAATGTGTGACACCCGGCATGTTCGGCTTAAACATATTAGTAACATCTAAGTCTACCTTAGCGAGAAACGTTTATAAACAAACTTAACTGGGTTAGTTGAGTCGGGTCAAGTTAGGATTGTCCAGGGTACAATGATCTGGAGGATCATTGGGAGTCGTTTTGGTAATACACTAGTACCGGGTTCCGTTGTTGGTGACATTACATGAACTAATTAAGTATATGTGTAAATTATGGGTCGTGTGGTGGATTATATGCATAGATGTGTTTAAATGATGTGTAAATGATTATCTGTGCTCAAATGTGTTAAATATAGACTAAGGATGCATGCTTATGTGTTAAGATGTGTTAGAATGCGTTAAACACGACAAACTGGAAAACTAGTTAAAAAGGGGTCTTGGTTCGACCACTTCGAGTGGTCGAAGGAGAAGTAATTGTCTGGTTCGACCCTTGTAAATGGGCGAACCAGGGAAGTGGAATTTGAAGAATTCCCTTCGACCAGACAGGGCTCATTCGACCCTGTGAAAGGGTCGAAGGAGACCACCTTCGACCAATGAATTGGGGCGAAGGAGGATTAGTATAAATACCAACCTTTGTCATTTTTCATCATTTCACAAACCCTAACCGTCCCAAAACGCTCTCAAACGATCTTAAACACTAAGGAAGGAGTTTTTGCTTTTCTTTTTCACAATCTAACCTATCTACAACATCTAAACAAGAATCCAAGGTGTGTTCATAATCCTAAACCTTTTTAAAAGCATTTTAATTCGTTTTCATCTAACCCTAATTGTCCGGATCTGTTCTAAGGGTGTTTTTATGATTAAAAACCTTTTAAACATCTTTCTAAATCAAAACATGATCATTTAACATAGGTTTTCATGATGAATAACATATGTAAATTGTGTATTATGTGGTGTTATGTGTTGTTCAATGATTGCTGCTATATCTATGATAGAAACATGATATAGGATTGTTATTAATGTTGGAATATTGTTGTCTAGGGTTAGGATTGGATATGATGATATTTGGGGGTTTTATTGGATTAAAACTTGATGTATGAATATTTATGATCAATAGAATGGATAAGAAAGACCGGATAATCGACAAACTGAGTATTTTAAGCTAAGCATGAATCGATTTCAAAAGTTTCCAAATTGGGTAAATTATTCATGCATGAAAGTGATGTTTCCATAATCTTTACCATTTTGGGAAAGGGCTGAAACGGACGTATTATCGGGGGAAATCGGTGGGGTTTTGTAGGGATAAGTTATCCATGCTTGACTGCTGTGTTTGAGGATGTTTCGAGTCGTTTTGAATGTGTTTGAAGCGTTTTTAGGAAAAATTGTACAACAGGGGCGAACCTGGCCTCCTTCGACCGATCGAAGGTGCGAAGGAGGAAAACCAGGGTCGAACCTGGGTTTTTGTTGGGCGAATGAGGTAAAACGGGCGAAGGAGACATCAAACGGTCGAACGAGATGTAAAACGGGCGAAGGAGACTGAAAAGGTGCGAAGGAGACTTAAAACTGACTGGTTCGACTGTTCTGATGCAGAAATGAGATTTTTGATACAAACTAAGTGTTTTATGCTTGAACCTTGTGTGTAATCTATGTGTACTTGATTAGTTAGGGTAATGGGTCACCAACGGGATGTCGGGTCGGTCTAGTGTGTCGGTTAAACATTTAAACACGTTTTAAAAAATACTTGGTTACGATCTGGACAATCGGGGACTAGATAACCTTATGGTTATTAGTCAGAACACTTATGTGAACATTTTGATAGATCTCCGGTAGAGGGATTATCAAGGGCTAAACATCTTTACTTGTAATTGAAGAACGCTATCTAAGGTGAGTTCACGGCCCCACTTTTACTGCTTTAACTTTTGGGGGAGAAAACATGCGCTAAACGGTTTTGGTAACATATGTCATACTATGGTTTTAACTTTATATTGCTATACGATCTTTTGGAAAGTCCCGGGGGAAACCATGAATGTGCGGGGATGCACAACGGGGGAAATGTGGATAGATCTATTGGGCGTGACCTGCCCCACTCGTCGGCTTGGAAGGCCGGGCGGGTGCATATTGTCTCGAACAGGAACATTATCGTGCTGAACATACGGGCTGCTTAAACATGGTGAACATTGCTAAACGTGTCTAGTAATGGTTTCCAATCGTAGTAGTAATGAAACATACGCCTAGCTAGCGTACTTGGTAACATTGATATAGTATGGACATGGTAACGTTTTGGTAACATTTTGAACAAACCTGTGAACTCACCAGCATTTTATGTTGACATCTTTTTGGCATGTTTTTCTCAGGTCTCTAAGGTAGCAATGAACGGAACTAGGCGCACAGGTCTGCATTGGCGTCTAAACTTAGTCGCACGTTTTGTAATAAAAGTATTTTGAACAACTTTTGAGATGATAGCATAGTTGATTAAATGCTACTTAAACGCTTCCGCTTATTAAATTAATGGTTATGTCTATTTACGTTTTTCATATAGAGTTGTTTATTGTGATCGTTGACTTGGATCCTGGTTTGTCATGCGCCTCGCGGTAAAACCCCGCAAGTGGTAATTTGAGGGTGTGACAGATTGGTATCAGAGCCAATGGTTATAGTGAACTAGGACTGCATGTAGAGTCTGGTCTATAGCCGAGTCGCACACACTAGACGGTCACATACTTTGGGTCTATTAGTGGGATACGTACTAACGTTGTCGGGGTGTCCTTACATCATCATCATGTTTCTCCGTTACATCATCCGCTTTTATTTGGGTTCTTACCTACTCTTGTCTTCTTCTTCTGGATTGAAGAAGGAGGGGTTGACTTGTTCTAGCACACACATGCCTTCTTACACTTGCACCTATCGTCACACGTTACTAGGCGATGATATTCAGTGACTGGGATCTGGATTAGGGGTGCATCTGGAGGACCATGTAGAGCAGTTTATCATTTCGGGTGCACACGAAATAATAAACTGGAATGCATGAAAATCCCGATGGACTTCGAGTTTGGATGTATAGTCCTGGATTTGTCCCTAGGTTAACTCTTGTAAATTTCTAGTGGTTGACACTGGAAGTGACTCTGAACCTCTCGATTTCTTGATTTGTTAGATCATGTCTGGTGCTCGCGGTGGTGGACGCCGTGGTGGCGGCGGTGGCCGTGCTGGCGGTGGTGGTCGCGCTGGAGGCGGTGGTCGTGGTAACATCAACATGACCCAAGCTGAACTGAATAACTTGCTACAGCAGCAAGTGAACATGGCTATGGCTAATTTCCAGGCTGGAATTAATGCCATGGGTGGTGAGTTGATTTCTGTCGACATTGTCTCATTTTTGGGTTTCGTGTCCTTTCGTTTGTGTTTTACTCGTGTACCGTGTTTCAGGTGTTGGTGCCAATCCACCCCCACCTCAGTGCTCTTATAAGAAGTTTCGGGACTGTCAGCCCCATAACTTCGCTGGAACTGAGGGAGCGGTGGGACTGCTCCGATGGCTGGAGAAGGTGGAATCTGTGTTTGTTATGTGTAACTGTCCTGCTGGGGACCGGGTGAAGTATGCTACTGCGACATTTGAAGGGCCTACATTGTCGTGGTGGAATTCTACTACACAGAACGTGGGATTGGGAGAGGCTATTGCTATGCCTTGGGCGGAGTTTGTGCAGCTTTTGAGAGGTGAGTACTGTCCGAGAGAGGAGATACAGAAGTTGGAGCATGAGGTCTGGAGTTACAAGATGGTTGGATCTGAGATTGAGGAGTACACGGTGAGGAGGAATGAGCTGGCGGTGTTGTGTCCTGATTTGCACACGCCCGAGTACAGGAGGATCGAGCACTATGTGTCTGGACTAGTGCCCGAGATTGTTGGGTTGGTGGCTGCTGGGAATCTTCCCACTATTGCTGAAGTTGTCCGATCAGCTCATCGGATGACTAACCTGAAGGTGGCGGAAGGCGTTTTGCCACCCAAGGGTGCTACTGTGAAGGTTGCTGAGGGGAACAAGAGGAAGTGGGAGAGTGTGGGGAAGAGTGTGGTGCCAGCTCAGCCGGCGAAGAAGTTTGAGTCATCTGGGTCTTCCTCTGGGCAGAAGACGAGTGGGTACGTTGGGAAGCATCCCAAGTGCAACAAGTGTGGTTTTCATCATTCCGGGGGTTGTGATAGGGCTCGTTGTCATCGGTGCCATCAGTTGGGACACCATGCTAAGGATTGCAAGGCGGCACTCACCCCAACACAGGCTCCTGCGGCTACTCCTGCTCCTGCTACTCAGGGGACTCAGGGGAGGCAGGGGTGTTATAACTGTGGTGACACGGGACATTTCAAGCGTGACTGTCCCAAACTGAAGCAGGGCGATACTGGGAGGGGCGGGAACGGTAACGGGAACAATGGCGGCGGAGGCAGGACTGCGCGTGCTTTCGTCATTGGATCTGCAGAGGCTAGGCAGGATCCAGACACAGTTACCGGTACGTTCCTTCTTAATGATCGCTATGTTTCTGTCTTGTTTGATTCTGGTGCCGATAAGAGTTTCGTATCTTTGGATATTAGTCGATTGCTAGATATAGTACCCACACCTTTAGAGGCTAAGTACTTAATAGAATTGGCTGACGGTAAGAAAATCGAAGCGACACACACCCTTAGGGAATGTCGCTTGGAACTGTCGGGTTTGTCTTTCCCCATTGACCTTATGCCGGTACCCCTGGGTAGTTTTGATGTCGTGGTTGGCATGGATTGGTTATCGTTGTATCGCGCGGAGATCGTTTGTTTTGACAAGGTTATTCGGATCCCTCTCCCTGATGGGGAGATTCTTTCGGTTCGTGGCGAGAAAAGCGGTGCTCCGCTGAGTATCATTTCTAGCATGAAAGCCCGTAAGAATCTTCGGAAGGGCTGTTCGGCCATTCTGGCACTTGTTAACGTTTCTTCTGACGATGAGAAGAAGATCGAGGATATTCCGGTGGTTCGTGACTTTTCTGATGTGTTTCCTGATGATTTACCTGGTCTTCCTCCCCATCGTCAGGTTGAGTTTGGTATTGATCTCACTCCGGGCGCAGCTCCTATTGCCCGAGCTCCGTATCGTCTTGCACCTCCCGAGATGCAAGAGTTGTCTAGCCAGTTACAGGAACTCTTGGAAAAGGGTTTCATCCGACCGAGTTCTTCCCCCGTGGGGAGCTCCTATTTTGTTTGTGAAGAAGAAGGACGGAAGTCTTCGCATGTGTATCGATTATCGTGAGCTGAACAAAGTGACCATCAAGAATCGTTATCCTCTTCCTCGCATTGATGATCTCTTTGACCAGCTTCAGGGCTCCAGTTACTATTCGAAGATTGATTTGCGGTCCGGTTATCACCAGTTGCGCGTCAAGGAAGCTGACATTCAGAAGACTGCTTTTCGCACTCGCTATGGCCATTTTGAGTTCTTGGTCATGCCTTTCGGTCTCACTAACGCACCGGCGGTGTTCATGGATTTGATGAACCGCGTTTGCAAACCTTACATTGACAAGTTCGTCATCGTGTTCATTGACGATATTCTGATTTACTCCAAGAACAAGGCGGATCATGAGGAACATCTGCGGTTGGTCTTGGAACTTTTGAGACAGGAGCAGTTGTATGCTAAGTTCTCAAAATGTGATTTCTGGTTACGTGAAGTTCAATTCCTAGGACATGTGGTGAATGAACTGGGAATTCATGTCGATCCGGCTAAGATCGAAGCTATTAAGGACTGGGAAGCACCAAAGACGCCATCTGAGGTGCGGCAATTCCTAGGTCTTGCGGGTTACTATCGTCGCTTTATTGAGGGATTTTCGAAGATCGCTCAACCCCTCACTGCTCTTGCCCAGAAGGACCGAAAGTTCGACTGGGATGAACCACAAGAATCAGCATTTCAGATGCTAAAGCTTAAACTTTGTTCTGCACCTATCTTATCCCTACCTGAGGGTACGGATGACTTTGTTGTGTACTGTGATGCTTCTATTCGTGGTCTCGGTTGCGTGCTGATGCAGCGCGGGAAGGTTATTGCCTATGCTTCTCGTCAACTCAAAGTTCATGAGAAGAACTACACTACTCATGACTTGGAACTGGGTGCGGTAGTTTCTGCGTTGAAAATCTGGAGACATTACTTGTACGGTACCAAGTGTGAAGTATATACCGATCACAAGAGTCTTCAGCATATTTTCGACCAGAAGGTGTTGAACATGCGACAGCGTCGCTGGGTAGAACTCCTGAACGATTATGACTGTGCCATCAAATACCATCCTGGCAAGGCGAACGTTGTGGCGGACGCCTTGAGCAGGAAGGAGTCTGTGAATCCTCGTCGTGTTCGAGCCTTACAGCTCACCATTCATTCGTCGTTGCCTGACCGAATCCGTTCTGCACAATTGGAAGCCTTGAAGGAGGAAAACCTTAAGGCTAAAACTATGCACAGTGCTGACAAGCATCTTGAGCTCAGGACTGATGGCTTACACTATTTTGCGGGACGTGTTTGGGTCCCATTTTTCGGGGGATTGCACGAGCTTGTTTTGGATGAGGCTCACAAATCCCGGTATTCCATTCACCCTGGCTCCGATAAGATGTATCAGGATTTGAAGATACTTTATTGGTGGCCGAACATGAAGGCTGATATAGCTTCTTATGTCAGCAAATGTTTGACTTGTGCTAAAGTCAAGGTGGAGTATCAGAGGCCGTCTGGTCTCCTGTAACAACCAGAGGTTCCAGAATGGAAGTGGGAACGAATCACGATGGATTTTGTCACCAAGCTGCCAAGGTCACCTAGTGGTTATGATATGATTTGGGTGATTGTTGACCGGCTGACAAAATCGGCGCGTTTTATACCTATTAAGGAAACCGATGGACTCGAGCGGTTAGCTCGACTTTACCTTAAGGAGGTGGTTGCTCGGCACGGAGTGCCTGTTTCTATTATCTCTGATCGTGATACTCGTTTCGCCTCGCGTTTCTGGAAAGCTCTGCACAAGGCTTTGGGTACTCAGTTGGATATGAGTACGGCTTATCATCCGCAAACTGATGGACAGAGTGAGCGGACGATTCAAACCTTGGAAAACATGCTTCGGGCATGTGTTATCGATTTTGGCAAAAGTTGGGAGATCCACCTGCCATTAGTGGAGTTCTCCTACAACAACAGCTATCACTCTAGCATCAAGGCAGCTCCGTTCGAGGCTCTTTACGGACGGAAATGCCGATCACCACTTTGTTGGGCCGAGGTGGGCGAGAGCCAGCTCACTGGTCCGGAACTCGTGTACGAAACTTCGGAGAAAATCGTACAGATCCGTCAACGTTTGGCTGCTGCACGGGATCGTCAGAAGAGCTATGCCGATCGCCATCGAAAACCTTTAGAGTTCTAGGTTGGGGACAAAGTACTTCTGAAAGTTTCACCATGGAAGGGCGTTATACGCTTCGGAAAGCGTGGCAAGCTTAACCCTCGTTATGTCGGACCGTTCGCAATCTTGGATCGGATTGGACCGGTGGCATACAGACTTGACTTACCGGCAGAGCTCGGTAGTGTTCACAACGTCTTCCATGTGTCTAACTTGAAGAAGTGTTTGGCTGATGAATCTCTCATTGTACTACTGGAAGAGATCAAGGTTGATGATCGTCTTCGCATTGTGGAGGAACCTGTCGAGATTCTCGACTACAAGATTCGTAGCCTTCGTCGGAGTAAAATCCGCATCGTTAAAGTCCGTTGGAACTCGAACCGTGGACCGGAGTTCACATGGGAACGGGAGGATCAGATGAAAGATAAGTATCCTCATCTTTTTCCGAAGCGCACGTTTGAATCAAGGCATGTTACTGCTGAAGCGGAATGAATCTCGGGTCGAGATTCCTTTCAACGTGGGGATGATGTGACATCCGGTAATTTTCTTTTCGTTCTGTTCTTTTCGTTTCTTTCTTTTTGGGGCTTTGCGCAATTTTCGGGACGGAAATTCTTTCAACGTGGGGATGATGTGACACCCGGCATGTTCGGCTTAAACATATTAGTAACATCTAAGTCTACCTTAGTGAGAAACGTTTATAAACAAACTTAACTGGGTTAGTTGAGTCGGGTCAAGTTAGGATTGTCCAGGGTACAATGATCTGGAGGATCATTGGGAGTCGTTTTGGTAATACACTAGTACCGGGTTCCGTTGTTGGTGACATTACATGAACTAATTAAGTATATGTGTAAATTATGGGTCGTGTGGTGGATTATATGCATAGATGTGTTTAAATGATGTGTAAATGATTATCTGTGCTCAAATGTGTTAAATATAGACTAAGGATGCATGCTTATGTGTTAAGATGTGTTAGAATGCGTTAAACACGACAAACTGGAAAACTAGTTAAAAAGGGGTCTTGGTTCGACCACTTCGAGTGGTCGAAGGAGAAGTAATTGTCTGGTTCGACCCTTGTAAATGGGCGAACCAGGGAAGTGGAATTTGAAGAATTCCCTTCGACCAGACAGGGCTCATTCGACCCTGTGAAAGGGTCGAAGGAGACCACCTTCGACCAATGAATTGGGGCGAAGGAGGATTAGTATAAATACCAACCTTTGTCATTTTTCATCATTTCACAAACCCTAACCATCCCAAAACGCTCTCAAACGATCTTAAACACTAAGGAAGGAGTTTTTGCTTTTCTTTTTCACAATCTAACCTATCTACAACATCTAAACAAGAATCCAAGGTGTGTTCATAATCCTAAACCTTTTTAAAAGCATTTTAATTCGTTTTCATCTAACCCTAATTGTCCGGATCTGTTCTAAGGGTGTTTTTATGATTAAAAACCTTTTAAACATCTTTCTAAATCAAAACATGATCATTTAACATAGGTTTTCATGATGAATAACATATGTAAATTGTGTATTATGTGGTGTTATGTGTTGTTCAATGATTGTTGCTATATCTATGATAGAAACATGATATAGGATGGTTATTAATGTTGGAATATTGTTGTCTAGGGTTAGGATTGGATATGATGATATTTGGGGGTTTTATTGGATTAAAACTTGATGTATGAATATTTATGATCAATAGAATGGATAAGAAAGATCGGATAATCGACAAACTGAGTATTTTAAGCTAAGCATGAATCGATTTCAAAAGTTTCCAAATTGGGTAAATTATTCATGCATGAAAGTGATGTTTCCATAATCTTTACCATTTTGGGAAAGGGCTGAAACGGACGTATTATCGGGGGAAATCGGTGGGGTTTTGTAGGGATAAGTTATCCATGCTTGACTGCTGTGTTTGAGGATGTTTCGAGTCGTTTTGAATGTGTTTGAAGCGTTTTTAGGAAAAATTGTACAACAGGGGCGAACCTGGCCTCCTTCGACCGATCGAAGGTGCGAAGGAGGAAAACCAGGGTTTTTGTTGGGCAAATGAGGTAAAACGGGCGAAGGAGACATCAAACGGTCGAACGAGATGTAAAACGGGCGAAGGAGAGTGAAAAGGTGCGAAGGAGACTTAAAACTGACTGGTTCGACCGTTCTGATGCAGAAATGAGATTTTTGATACAAACTAAGTGTTTTATGTAAGACCCTAACCCGAAATCACGCGATTATTGCTTAATCTTACGGGTTTTGACCTTAACTAAAAACCACTCCCGGTTAAAACCTTGAATTTTTCTTTATAAGTCAACCCATTAAGATTAAATACATGTTTGATTCACACAATGTTTTTTTTTACATTTTAATAGTTAAAACATATTTTAAGATGTTGCGTTTTAACGGGAGTTCCTTAGATTCTAGTGCGGAAGCTTGTATGAGTGATCGGGTGTGTTCGGCTCTTATCGCGACTTGATCCTTGCTCCGGGACTTCCATCACATGTTTACCTAGCACCATTACACCAAGAATGGTTAGTGAGTGGTCAAATGAAACATTTAACTAGTACGATAGTCGTTACACGTCGAAACGGAAAGAACCAGGCCAAACGGCCCTTTATCAGGAGAACAAACTGCTGCAACTTATGCGCAGCAGCTGTTCGGATCTCTTTTACCCCTTCTAAAACCCAAAATCTGACTTCGACTTTCAAATGAGAATTGTTCTACGCTCCGAGAGCTTTCCAGGCATATAAAGAACACCTCCTAACGATTTTTCTACGATTTTATATGGAATTTTAAAGATCGTGCTGACGTGCAGGTCTATTCGCGCGGCCGGTCGGATTAAGCGCGCGGCCGCGCAAAGCTTCTGATCGTTTTTTGGTGATTTTCAAGCATGGGAATCATATCGCAACTGCATTTGATGATTCCCGAAGCCTAAGTAATGACTTGCCGACTAAATAAACCTTTGTTTGACTGAAATTATGGTCCGGTTTATGTCGCCATGATCCGGTTCTTAGTTTTGAATGTTTATGGCGACTTTTACCCAATTTGACCCATTAAGGCCTTAAATCAAACAAGGCACTTTGGACCACTTAAATTGCATACCGTTTGAGTTGTCAAGTCATTAGACACTTGATCAACAAAAGCGTTTGTCCGATTTGTTTCATTATGACTTGGTTTCTTAGAATCAACCTTTATAAATCCTTTAAATCCCCAAAATGCCCGTCATGGTCAAATCTTTCGATTTAGCCATTTGTGGCGAAACTTCTTGTTTCAAATCCAATTTTTTTGACTCAATGACTTGTTTAAAAACCTCTAAGTCCTTCCGGACTTAGAGTTTCATCATTTCTCAAGTTTTCACTTGTTTAGTAGATTCTAAGCGCGTTTGCGCGCATTAGACATAGTTAGGGAAATAACTTACTTGATTTGCACCCACACTTCATGTGGGTAGTTTTAGTACCCATGTTGCTTCGCCCGAAGGTGTTTAATTAGCTACGGACTTACCGGGTGGTGTTGACCCATTCTCATACCTTGTGCGTATCCTCCATGATTCTTAGCATCAAGCGTGCATGCGCAAGTGCATTTACCTGCGTGCTTTCTAAATATACACATTAATTCCTCGGAACTCAAATCGTAATACCTCATGAATCTTAATGCTTGAAATACAAGCATCAAGTGTTGGACCCAAATGATGAGGACTTCACCATTTGACCCGTTTAGACCCATAGTTCAAGTTACTATATTACACAAGTTTTTACCTATGGTTCAAGTGACACAACTTGACCCATTTAACATCATGCTTAATGATTTCATTCAATTGATTCCATTTGGATTAAAACATCATTTCTCACATACCTTCTTAATTGACCCGTTTGATAAATTTCACCATTCGGTCATAACTCATTGTCTCGATTAAAGTCGTAAATTGCTTTGAGTGCACTTAAGGCAACTCATTTAATACATTCCACCCCTTGGGATTTACCATTATCACATACACTAGATTCGAGACGAATGTATACAACAATTAAGCTATGTTATAGTCTAGTGGTGTAAGTACAACTTACCTCATACCCGTTCTTGCTTCCATGGCATCCGCCTTGCATCTGTTTGACCCGTTTGCTCCCTCTTTGTTGTACCTAACTTGAGGATGAGTCAAACTCGTTTATTAGAATACACAACATGGAATTATTTCACTATCCACATGTCATGTATTCATTATCAATTATAGCTAAATCCATAGATATTTCCTTACATAGAATGTGTAATCAACTTGGCTTATTACAAACCAACATTACATACAATTGATGGCTCTTACATGATTCTAACTTCATAGTTTCACTAGTGTTCACCAATTTGGCATTTAATCAAACACTTGGTGTGCACCCACCAATTTGTTTAGTTTCAAAAGTTCAAGATATAGCCAAAGCATCACCATTTGCCTAATCATCATCATAACACATTATTTAGACCATTTTGCCTAAATTTCTCATACAACAACTTCTAAGAGTCACGAAAGGTTACTAGATATGAGTGGATTCAACCTAGAGGTGAAACCCCAATTTCTACACATGAACATAATCATATGATCAAAACCAAATACACATATTAAGTGTGATTTGTAACTAAATTAGGTATGTTTGAGGTTCCCCAAGACTAGAGCAACCTCTTTTAACCATAAATTTCACGTTTTATCAAAACTCTAGTTTTTGACCAAATCAAAAACGGGTATTAACATCAAATTACATCAAATAGAAGGTACCTTGATGTTCATTAGGCCTTAGATGACTTGTTTCTTGCTAGAGCATCGAAAAGCCCCTTGATTTGGCTTGGATTCAAGCATGTTCTTGAGTGTTTAGGGCTTGGTTCATGAAGGAGATGATTCTCCTGCCATATATACGACACACACACATATGTGTGTGTTTTTATGATTTTATTTTTATTTATAAAACCCATTTTATCATATAAACAACTATGGCCCTTCAAGTTTAGTCTCGGGTTTGTTGTTATTTGGTTGTTAAAAACATCCATCATTTAACTCGCTTTGTTATTTTATCAATTACGCCTAAAGGCGTATTTAGACTAAACGAAATTTTGGGGTGTTACATTTTATGCTTGAACCTTGTGTGTAATCTATGTGTACTTGATTAGTTAGGGTAATGATAACATGGCGATTGGGCTGATTTTCAACATCGTAGATAAGAACCTGGTTTAAAAGAAAAAACATGATTAATGAATAATATGAACACTTTATGTGTTTTTCTCTATGAACGAAACCCCACAAAAAATAGTCGATTTTTTCTCCGTTTTTTATATAGCACTATGGTACTCGTTGGAAAGATAATAAAACGCTCGTTAATTTGGTGTAATTTTTTTCTTTAAAAAATCCCGTATATAAAAGATATAAACGTTTAAAAATTATGGGAGGAAATATATGAGAGATAAAATTTTAAATTTATTTTTAAATTTTTTTTCCTAAAATAACTCAATTTAATTAAAAAAGAAAATAATTCAAAAATACTAAAATCATTCAATTATGATGTCACGTGGCACTCTCAAGGGTAGGTTGAGGCCTCTATTGCACGCCACGTCAGCATATACATTTTCTTTTATATATATAGATAGATTATAATACTTATTATATACACACTAACACACAGAGAACCACCCCCCTCCCACCCAATCTCTTTCTCCCTGACTTCAACCCTACCGCACCACCACCACCGTCGCCGCACTGCACCACCACCACCTGACTTCAACCCTACCACCTCACCTCACCTCACCATACTTGACTCACGACTAGAACTCAAAAACAACACGCGAACCGAGCCAGGTCTGACCCGAACCAAAACAGATCGGACTCAAACCGAACCAGATCTGGCTTGACCCGAACCACCAACGTGACCATAACCCGAAATATCAACCATCACCTTAAAGAAAAACGAACCAAAAACTGACGTCTGACCTGAACCTTGAGACCTGAACTGATGTCTGACCACTCATCTAACCCACGACCAATACCACCTTCACCAGCCCTCTTTCAACGACAACACCTAAACCCACCATCGGACCATCTACACCACCACAATCGACCATCACCACCTGCTCCCGCCCGATCTGACCTTGAACCTGGCCACCAAAACCCTCAAATGACCTCCTTTTCGGGCTTGAATCGCTGCACTGCCACCACCCAACAATGGTGGTGGCCCGTCGCTGCTAGAGAGAGAGAAAGAGAGAGGGGGATAGGGGGAGAGAGGGAGAAGGAGGGGGTGGAGATGAGGATGACAAAGATGATAATAGGGAGGGGGTTAATTTAAATAAGTATTTTGTATTTTATTAGTGGGGACATTTTTGTCATTTCATACAGATGGAGTTAGAAATTTGGACTTAAGATTTTAGTTAATTTCCAACTAGGGACGCAAGTAGTTAAAGTTTTCAACTTTTGATTCAAGTAGTTAAAACCACTATAACACAGGGACGCAAATAAATAGTAATTCTCTTTAGTGTTAATATCGTAAGCTTGATGTTATATCAAGTAAATTTATTGGTATACTGATCGTTTAGAGAGGAAGGGGCACAAGCCCCATATAGCCCCAACGTAGCCAATTACACAATGTCACGTCATTTTTACCCTCAAGCAACTTAAACACTAAAAATGTCTTAGCCTAAAGTAGTCTCACCTTATTTTAACATTAATAATAAATAAAAATCTGTATATCCTTTGAACAGCCCAAGCCCCATCGGCTTCCACAAGCCCCATTTGCAAGCCGAATTGCCAAGCCCCAACACTCGGGACCGTGTAGCCTCTCGGCTACTTAAGCCTCGTCGCCTTACCCGCTGGTGCCCCGTCTTACCTTAACTAATGCAAAGTCCTTGGACTGTTTACTTTAAAAAACACAGGTGACTGATGTTTCGTGTTCATTTATGAAAATGATCTTTGACTGATCTTAATCGCTCTTTAAATAACAGTTTGACCATTGATTGATTACTCTTATTTTAAAAAAGATATTATGCAGAAGGTTGAAAATTACAAAGAAATATGTTGTCTTATAAAGAATCATACAATTAAACACTTATGAAATTAAAATAGTGGTTTGGTTTGTTGATATTGCCCTTTCGAATTTAATTCATATCATATGCCTTTTAGGTCGTGGACCTCGTGGCGAATAATAATAATAATAATAATAATAATAATAATAATAATAATAATAATAATAATAATAATAATAATAATAATAATAATAAGGCAAAGGATCATATAAAAACCTTATTATTCCTAAAAATCATGAGAACCAATCATTTTATCACATGTGTCTGGCATCAAATTTATTAATAAGGGTATTAATGTCTTTTTAGCCTCTCTTTTTTTTTTTTTTTTTTTTTTTTTTTGTATTCCACTTGAATTAAACTTTTGGAAAAAGCAACAAGAATTACAAGTGAGGCGCGGGTAGACGGGCAACAAGCTGCGCCGCAACCCCTTTTTGAATAGCAAAGCCTACTCTATTAAATATAAAGCTTGTGTCCTTGGCCGCAAGAGAGTTACTCTGCACCACCTTCTGCACTCGATCTAAAAACCGGATTGCATCGGGAGCAAGGCCCTTTTTAAAAGAAAATATAGTAATTATCTTCAAGGCAAAGGATTAACTCTTATTTTCAATTCAATCGGTGATACATCCTTTTATCCTAAATTATTGGGATCTAAAATTCAAAATGATTTTATTAATTCAACGGAATCTGTTACTTTGCATTCAATCAAAATATCTATTTCATTAGGAATTTAGGATTCATAATCATCTTTCAATTAGACCATCTTAGCACATATTGATTTAGTTTGTAATTTACAATGGATCCAGAATCCCCCGGTAATTCAATCGGTAATAGCAAAATTTGTTCATCAATGATTGTTATAATATTGTGATTGTGTTGGTGTTAAAGAAATTTCCATTATGTTGATCGAGATCTCTATATTCATCATCAAAAATGCATGTTCAACCTCCAAAATCTTTTAAAACCCGACTGTTTCAAAAACATGCATCCCATTCTCTTATTGTTTCCTTTATACCAAAGAAACCAGGTAACTTTGATTATGCTTCCGCTATCAACTTTTGCAGAGTATTAACAAACTCATCAAGTTGACCAACTTTCTTTTCAATAAGTTCCTTCCATTCCTATAAGTAAAAATAAAATTTGATAACTATCAATTTGTCATATTAACATTAATAATTATTAAAATACCTTATCATAAATGTTCATGAAAAAATCATGTGTGCTAGCACACTGATCTGATATTCGTAGACAAAATCATGTGTTGACTTACCAATAATTTGTGCTAACATACTCATTACTTGAAAATTGTGTTGCTTTTTCAATGTGTTGACTTGACAATAATGTTTGCTAACATACTGATTTGCTAACAATAAAATAATACCCGATTCTTTACATCGGAACAACCATTGAAGATACAAACACAAACAACACACCAAACAACAACATCCGAACAACACATTCCCCAAAAAAAACACCCGATTCTTTACATCCTCGTAATGTTAGATCCCAATTTTACACACTATCAACAAATCTTAACACACATCGAAGATGGTAGCACGAATATCAGCATTAGAACAACACATTCTTAAAAAAAATCGTATTCAATTCAGTTCAGCATTCGAAAGATAGCACACAATTTGTTCTTTTAATATCAGCACAACTCAATTATGTGCTAATATAAAAAACAATATCCTATTTCGCACTAACTAATTTAGGGGAGAAGATGCCTGATGAAGTTAAAATGTTGTGTTTTGAGATTTTTATGGATGATTTGTTGGGTAGATATAGAAAGAGGTAGTTTTTTAATTGACTTATGTGGGCCCCTTACGAAATCCACGTTCAACATCTTATTATTTATTAATTACTATTCGTACATTTACCAAATTACCCTTAATATTAGAATTAGAAACTACCAATTGTCAAGCCCTAATGTGTAATCAACACAGACCATTGATTCAATTTTTCAATGGCTCTGATCTGTTTCTATGGTTTTTACACTAATAAGGGTTTTTACACGATCTTAACTCATAATAATAACAATTATTAAGAATAACATATCACATAATAACAACTAAACGGTAGTAAATAATAACAATAGGGATTTTACTTTTCTTTTATAGTTGTTTGAAGTCTTAACATTCAAAATCTTACCACAACAATTGCATATTTGTTTTATGTTTTAGACTTTTAGTTAAATATATATTTGAAAGTTAAGAACAAAGTACTGGCATTTTTTTAAAATAAAAATACGTAAATCAACTTTATGTAAAAAGTGTGAGAATTACGTAAACATATAAACATATTGATTTAACTATGATACATAAAAAGCTTATTAGATTAAAGACCGGCATAGAGTTATGTCGTTTATAGTGGTTCTTGTTGACCTATTTAGTATTTAGTTTAGTATTAAACCGGCTTCCATTTGATTAAGAAAAGCTATAATACTTTTATAGTACTAAAAAAATAGAAGTTGGAGGTGGGAAACCACGATTGGTATGCAGGTTGACTTTAATAATTAATCATGAAATCCTAGTATTAATTAGGTTACTGTGTATTATTTCTAAACGGTATTCCTTTATCCTTAAAATGTCGATAATTCTATATATATTAAACGTAGTGATCATTTGAACAGTAAAGTGTCAATTCGTAATTTCATTTTCTTTTTAGGGTATTCCGGTCTTTTTTTTGTTTCCCCATTTGCCTTCCTTTTCAATCCAGCGAGACAGAGAGAGGGGCCATGGATGACACAACTTTCCACTTTCCGTTTAATCGAGTAAAGGCGTCAACAACATCATCACCACTGTCACACACCGTTACCGTCACTAGCACCGTCACATGTGTAGCAATGTGCTTGTGACCATTTTAGAAATAACTTTCCACACACCGTTTACCGTCACTTGATAGGTTCTTTGTTGCTTAGCTGCAATAAACAACGTTCCTCCAACAGAGAAGCATGTGCCTTATTCAGACCATGATTTTGTTCGATGCTTCTTTATTCCTACCGATGATGTCACATGTGTAGCAATGTGCTTGTGACCATTTTAGCTTTTAGGGCAGGAGCCTTGACATGTGTAGCTCATCGGCATTTCTTACTTTTTAGTTCCTCGCCTTTTCGATTTCTAAACTTCTTAATTTGTTCAAAATTAGGTACCCGTACTATCAGCCCCCAGTCATGAGTAGTCATGACGTAGTCATGGGTGCTTATGACTTGGTATCTAACCATTCGATTTTGAACTTCTCACTTATGAGCTTCCTAAGCCTCTAGACATGTCAAGCTTTCGGGATTCAAAGATCCGTATATATGAAGCTTTAAACTAGGTATTTGAGGAAGTTTATTCTTATTTCAAGTAAGCTATTACTTTGGAACCGAATAAATGTTTCTTTGAACAAGTAACATTTGTCTATTGTTCGACATTGGATGCTTTTGCGAACATGTTTAGGCGGTTAACTTCTTTATGTGCCATGTCATTTGCGAACATCTTTGTTTTTTGTGTGCAAGCTAAAGTTTTTTATCCTATGAGAGAGATAGGACAAAGGGCCAAGCTCGTGTAATTGAGATAGCTTGTTTAGATTATGATGGCTTTGGGCCGATGGTCCTCCTTGTGAGATATAATCTTTGTACGGTTGCCTTACTTATGCCACATGTTATCATGGGCACAGTACCTGATAAGGTTAGATAAGTTTGGATTTTGTGAAGACCTCGGAACGTGCTTCTTGGCTTTGCGAGTTGCCACATTTTCTAATTGGTGTGTTATGGAGGTCATAAAAACTTTTTAATGATGCATTTGTGAGCTTCTCTAGTCACCATAGGTGAGGTCATGCAAAGCTCATTTTGTTCCCATAGGGTGGCTTCCCTTTCTATCTAGGAGAGCAACTCATCTTTGCAAATCATTGAATTGGTGTTAAGCGGAGCAAGTATACAAGGTTATGTTTTATGCTCTCCATAGTGAGTGGGCCAAGCCTTCATAATATTTAGCAGCCTTTTTGATATGAGGAGGCATCTTTCTTCTTTTCCAAGTTGTTAGTCTTTTTAAGGAAGGTGTTGAGCCTGCCCTAAGCGATGTGCTTGTTCCCTTAAACGACTTTAGTGTATGGAAAAGATGTTAATTTTCTAAGGATGATTCGTCCTAGCGTTCGTCAATACTTATAAAACCTCGGATTGATTCATATGGTGAAGTATAGCTGAGCTGCCAAGCTGTTAGCTTCTTTACCTCAGCCGGAGGCTATGTAGCGTATGGCATATGAGCTAATTTTCGTGGCTTTTGACATGTTTTTTTTTTTTTTTTTTTTTTTTTTTTTTTTTTTTTTTTTTTGTGTGTGTCTTCCAATATGTCATATATAACTGTTTAAAGACAAGCGTGGCCTTAGGAAGCAAATATCTTAGAGGTACTCAAGGCACCCTATTTATATGTGTTCTCTTCCCAAGGGTTACTTGGGTGTATGTATTATGTTGTTTGCTTTAGGCTACCTACTTATAGCTTGTGTAGATATGACTTTTGTCTTTTCGATCTAAAAGCTAAAGTATATTATATGACATAGGTGCGAGTTTGTAGTTGCGAGCTTCTAGCTTGCGCCCATGAGCTTGTAGCTTCTAGCCTTGGGCTTCGAGCTTCAAATTTCTAACTTCGAGCTTTAGGCTTCGATCTATGGGATCCAAGCTTTAGGTTTGTAGCATGCGAGCTGCAGCTTATAAGCTTGTAGCTCTCGGGCTGTAGCTCATGAGTTTACTTATAGAGTTGTCTGCAGCTGCCGTATGGCAGCTGGTATGAGTAGTGTACTTTTTCTGATAGCTATAAGGCTGAATAGGTGTCTATAGGTGTCATATAGCAGCTGACGCACTGACATGCGTAGTTGTCTACAGCTGTCCTGTAGCAGCTGACCTACTGACATGAATAGTTATCCACAGCTGTCATGTAGCAGCTGATGTACTCTCTGACATGAATAGTTGTTTAGGCTGATAAAGCTGAATGGTGGTCTGTAGCTGCCCTACGGGAGCCAGCCTGCTTTACCGGACCTGACTAGCTGATAAAGTGTGTGTTTATTGTTTTTATTTATTTATTATTATTTTATAAGTGAAGTTAATGGTTAGCTTACAAGTGCATGGGCTTTTTACACACCATGGTTACACTCATAAGTCTCTTCACTTTTACTAAGAATTTTGGGCCAAATATAGGTTAGGTTAAAAGTTGAAACGAGATGTAATGTTAGTATTATTCAAGACTTTGTTTAACAATATTTAGAACTCTTGATTATTTCTTGAGAAGCTCGTTTCAGCGATATGAGAAGTAAAATATTTTTACACTTTACCTCGCTTAAGCTAGTAGGAGTTTTTTGGAGCTTGTGCCTAATGTTAGTGTCGAGAGAGCGACCATGTGTTTGTATCGCATGTGCACATGAAGTGAAGTGAAGAGCTATAAATAAATGTTGAGTACAGAAAGATGTAAAATGAGCTTAAATAGAGGAAGATTTCTAGCCCAGAGAGCTTCCCTAGGGGAGCATGACCCCATTTCAGTATGAACGTTTAGTATATTAAGATGTAACATGAGCTCACGCAGGGGAGGACTTCTAGCTCAGGGAGCTTCCATGGTGGAGCTTGCCTTCCATACCTGCTAAGCGTTGACCCTCTTTTTGTGCACGTTTAGCACATTAAGAGGTAACAGAGGCTGCCATAAGGGAAGGCTTCCCGCTCATGGTGCTTCCTTATGGTAGCAGTTTCTTCCTTACGGGAGCAGGTGCTTCCTTATGGGAGCGAGTGCTGACCCCCTTTCTATATGTCAGGAAGTGTTTTTGCCATTTTGGTGAAAGATACCACTTTTTATGCTTTCGAGGTCTGATTTGCTTTTGACTGAGCACTTTTGTGGATTAGTGTGTAAGAAAGTATGACTTTTGACTTTTCTTACTTTTTTACTGTTCACCATTGTAGCAGGGCTGCTATATGGCAGCCCGGAGCTTCTTGGCTGCCCTATTTATAGTTTAGATAGGCTACCCAGCTCCGATTTATGTGATCTCTTTTTCTTTTTCTTTTTTTACTCGTAGATCAGTTGTGGGATTCTTGCATCCATGTCCTGAATTATAGCGTTGATGATATCACTTACAGTGGAGCTGCGGTATGGCAGCCTGCAGCATGAGTTGTACAAGATGGTTTTTCCTCAAGAATATGCATAGATCTTCAGATTTAACATTTTATAGCAAAAAAGTTACATGTAGCAACCGAGTTACAAGTGTATGGAACCCGGTCACCGGCGTTTTGAACGTGGAGCAAAAAACACAAACATGCGTAGGAGGTGTAGGAGTGATTTTTCCGGTAAGAACATCCTCTCCATCCTTAAAAATAAAGAACTTAGGAACATTTGGGGTTAAACCGCAAAGAGTTTCATTTTCTAAGCGCGATAACCCCACGGTGGGCGCCACTTGTTGAAACAACAAGAATAAGGCATGGAGATGGTATGGACGTCTCTTCGGGTTGAACCTAGCACCTTCTGGGCATGTACCTGCACCATGAACAACTCGTTAGAAGGGGTCCAAAGACCGGGGTCTCTGGACCACCCTCCGACGCTCAACATTAGTGATTTATCCCAAGAAATGTACACAAAAGTAAATATAAAGGAGTAAATGAGGGATACGAAGTATGAGAGGAGGTGGTGGTTGAAACCCGGCGGTTAGCTAGCATCCGAGGTGATTTCGGGTTGCTTAGCTCGATGGCTGAAAGTTGGCTATTAGAACCATGAATCCGTAGACTGATGATATGGCAACTCCCGGGCTCCGTTAGGGGAGCTCGCGAGTTCAGCAGGGGAGCTTGACAACTTAATTGTGTGTAATTGTAGAGAGTTCATGAGCAGCTGATGTGATTCTTTAGCAGCTCGTAGGCTCCTCTATGGGAGCTTATGCAGATTAGTTAGTGAGAGAATGTTTCTAGAGAAAGAGAGTTTAACCCCACTTCTTACCTATTCGTGAGAAGTATTCTGTGGAAAGTTTGGCAAAGATGTACGTAAGTGAAATCGTATGTCGTCATGGTATACCTTTGGATATTATTTCTGATCGCGATGGTCGTTTCACTTCTCACTTTTGGGATTCTCTACAAGATGCTTTGGGTACCAAGTTGAGCCTGAGTACTGCTTATCACCCTCAAACAGATGGTCAGACTGAACGGACCATCCAGACACTTGAGGATATGCTCAGGGCATGTATCATCGATTTTGGTGGCGCATGGGATTCTTATCTTCCTTTGGTTGAGTTTTCATACAACAATAGTTATCACGTCAGCATTAACATGGCTCCTTTCGAGGCACTCTATGGTCGGAAATGTCGTTCACCTGTCTGTTGGACTGAGGTTGGTGAAGCTCGTATTACTGGACCCGAACTAATCCAGGAAACCACAGACAAAATTCAACTCATTCAGGATAATCTTCTCAAGGCTAGAAGTCGTCAGAAGAGTTATGCTGATAAACGTCGTAAACCCTTGGAATTTCAAGTTGGGGACCTTGTACTACTTAAGGCATCCCCTTGGAAAGGAGTAATTCGTTTCGGTAGAAAGAGAAAACTAGCTCCTCGATACGTAGGCCCCTTCAAAATTCTTGACAGAATTGGAAAAGTGGCTTACAAACTTGATCTTCCACCTGAGCTAAGCAATGTTCATCCAACCTTCCATGTTTCGAATCTCAAGAAATGCTTAGCGGATGAGAACCTTCATGTTCCTCTTGAGGATGTGCAAATTGATGAAAGCATCCACATTATCGAGAAACCCGTCGAGATTGTTGATACTGGAGTCAAGAAACTCAAGCGCAGTCGTATCCCGATCGTTAAGGTTCGTTGGGAATCTAAACGAGGCCCAGAGTTCACTTGGGAACGTAAAGACCAGATGAAGTCGAAGTATCCACATCTTTTTCCACCAGACTCTCCAACTCCAACTTCGGGACGAAGTTCCTAAAAGTAGGGGAGACTGTAACATTTCGTATTTATACTTGTACGTTTCACGATCATCATTAATAAAACGTCAAGTTCTATCTATAATATTCGCATTAATTATTTTTGTCGCACTTGTGAAGCCCTAATACTCTATATATTATAATTATTATATGGTTAAGGTTGATTATTAACAAAAATAAAAAGGTGCTTGGGCCGGGATTCGAACCCGCGCCCAAGACCGGGTCAGCCACACCAACGAACTAACCAGCTGGGCTGGCCTTCACAACTGAATGAATCCAGACGCGATTTAAACTTATACTTGATTTAAACCTTCACAGTTGACTAAGAAAAGTCAACTGTGGGACGCGTATGTTATAATCAATCAATTAACTCGTGATTTGTTCGTCTTTGGTAACAATGCTTGATTATCGGCCATCAGTGACTAGGATACACGATTAACATCCATCAATTGTTACAAATTAAACCCAAATACGCGTATGGACTTCAATACTTGGTCAACCTTGCCGAATTGATCACTGATGCATCCACACTATAAATTGATCGTCCACAAGCCTTCACAACTCGCCATTAATCCCTTCTCTATCTCCAATTTTCTTTATTATACACTGATTGATCTTCGCGAATACAATTTTGACTTTATGGTCTTGACCGAGCAATCGTGTTCAATACAACATTGTAAGTCCAATTTTTCCAGTGGGTTTTGTTTATCGGCGATCACTCATCAATAGCCCCATGATTAATTGGGCTATTGATGAGTGAATCAAACTATTGCTGAAACTAGGGTTCGTGGTTTTTGATTTGGGGATAAAACTGTTTTTGCATCGCGTATATATTTTTTTAAAACAGAGATAAATCACAACCACAGGCCTAGGCCAAGTGGTTGTGACTGATGCTTATAACCATAGCCATCCGGGTTCGAGTCCCGGCTTGGGCGCCCCTTTTTCCACTTAATTTCTTTTTTAAAACAAACCAATCATAAATATATATTATACATTAAATCTTGTAAATTCATTTTTAATTATTAAAACCTTTTTATAAATTCTAAAAAAATATTTTTAACAAATCTGATGTAAAAGTTTTATCTACAATTTTTAGTTTTCTGAAATTCATTTATTTAATATTTATAATAATTAAATCAATTTTATGCTATTATATTTATAAAAATCCATTAAAATATCAAAACAATTTTATAAATTTCTACAAAAATTATCCTGAGTTTGTACAATGATAAAATTTACTGAAATGATTTTTAATTCCGAAAAATCATTTATTTTATATTTTTAATCAATTTTTGTTAGTTTTAATCATAATTAAATCATAATAAATTCAATTTTTATTATTTTTGCACCAAAATTTTATACAATTTATTTCTGAATATTTAGAACAGAAATATGATTTTTAAAATAATAATTCTTTAATTTTAGTATTTTTAAATATTAAAGTTTAATTTTGGCAATTTGTAATAAATAGATTTAATAATCTATTTTAAAGAAAATAATTTTATAAAAATTATTTTTATACTTCAAACACATTATTGTGAACATCCTAAATTCAAATTTTATAAAAAGACTTTCATTTATTTAATTATCAAATTTCCCTTTATTTAATTAACATTTTATTATAAATTCAACAATTGGATATCCCCAAATCGAAACCCTAGAATATACTTATAGACTAGATAGACTTAGACTTATTTGTTGCCTTATACATAGGGTGATACTTGGCAATCTATTGGGCTACGCTTATACTATTCCTCAATACCTAATACTATACCAAGGTGAGTTTACGCAACCATGTTTATGCAATTCTTTATACTTGCAACATTTTAAGCAATTCAACATGCATGTCTAGTAGTAAACTTTATTGCCTCATGAATTAGTCAACAGTTTCAACGAGTTTCAACGAGTTTCAACATTACATAATCATTAGCTATGGCCAAGCCGGCGATACTCAATAATAGATCTATTGGATTGACAACCCCACCCGGATACGCGTACCTCCTACATAGGTAGCGTGGGTGATTGTTATCGTTCCAACATATTACTAAGGTGAACCGTAGATGACGGGATGGACCTAAACTAGTCGGAGGTTTGATTATGTCAACATATTATACTATTCTTGTAGACTTAAATTTTACGATAGACATACGAATTGCTAAACTTTTATACTTAAACTATATGCTTAACATGGATTATGTATTCTCACCAACTTCTAGTTGACCCCCCCATTTTTACAACTCAACAGGGAATAATGATGCATGAAGATTAGAGTGTTTATGAAGACAATAAGGAGTCTATGCTTGCTTGATTCTTGTGTGATGTATTAGATTTCCACATTCAAAACTCTTATGTAATTCTATTTTTGGATATTTGCAATTTAAATTTATTTCAATTAAAATTTGGATTACCATGTGCTACTGTATACTCATTCTTACGTGACACCTCGATGTTTCCGCCATCGGTTGGGGTGTTACATAGAAGATTTCGTTCATAAACAACAAGAAACAGGGGGTGATGTCGACCATCAAACCTAGCCATCATAGATCCAATCGACAAAAGCGCATGCAACCACAGATCAGAGCGAACAGGGTGGACGGTCGTCTAGCTCGGTGGTGGGGCTATCGTTGCCCGTGACAGGTCCGGTCAAATATGTTCTTTCAGAGAGTAGTAGAGACAGAGTAGGAAGAGAGGGGATGCGATGGCGGTGGTCGGTGGTGATGGTCGAGCTGAGGCAGTGGTTGTAGTTCGGAGCAGTGGACCGGTTGTACCGGTGCTTGGTTGTGGTCTTTTTTTCGTATGGGGTAATGTTGGCAGTGAATGTGGTTGAGAGAGAGAGAAAGAGATATGATGAGTTGGGGGTGGCTACTTGGTGAATGATTTCATTTTAGCAGTATATACATCAAACAAAAATATATAAACCCTTTTACACCATGCGTAGTGGGGAGCTTTATATATAAAGCCCCCTTCCTGATTGGTCCATGTGGCTGCTGAGTCAGCGTGGAGAGAGAAACTGAAAAAGGGGTGTAGTGGTGGGGCTTTATTTATAAAGCCCCTGATGTTGATTGGTTGATTTTTTTATTATTTTTTTTAATCTTTTAACTCAAAATAATTAAAATAAAAGACAAATAAATTTAAAAAAATTACAAATAATAATAAAAACACACAACTAATATTAAAAAAAAAAAGTTACACACTTCCTAAATTACTTATTTAAACATTACATATTCCTAAATTACCTATTAAACACTAGAGAATTCCTAAATTACTTATTTAAACATTACATATTTCTAAATTACTTATTTAATCCTAATTTTCTCCACTATGGAGAGTAGTTGTCCCAGTCCTCGAGTGTGTAGTACTCGGGGGACACGGAACGTGAGCTATCCCGTCTATCGGATCTCGCATCCGAGGGGAAATAGCAGTACTCACGAGGAGGGGAAGGAAGGCTCCAGAGGCGTTCCTCCTCCTCAATTTCCCTGAGGGCTTCCAAGTCCTCCTCAGTTGTGGTAGTCTCGTGGTAGGGGGTGGGGGTGGTGGTGGGGATAGCAGTAGTCTGGTGGTGGGGGTGGGGGTGGGGATAATAGCAGTCTGGTGGTGTGGGGTGGGGATAGCAGCAGCAGTCCGAGGGGTGGGGGCCGACAACATTAGTCGGTCCATTTCGTTAACAGCCATGACATAATCCATGGCCCAGACCATTTCCTCATCCGTCCAGTCATCATCGGCTTCAGGAGGAGGAAAGGTTGGTTGTGCAGCAGCAGCAGGAGGAGGGGGATATAACCAATGTTGTGGAGGAGGAGGAAGAGGAGGTTGTGCAGCAGTAGGAGGAGGAGAGGAGGTGAATGGTAGTCTCTGGGGGCGGCCCCGGACCCGGCGAGAGTACTGCCGGATATTAGACGGTCCGGCAGCTCCTGGTTGAAAATTTTGAATTTCAAACTGTTTGGAACAGTAACCGTTTAAAATTCAAATGTTTCAATATAATTTTTTTATTATTTTTTTTAATAAATATTATTTTTTTATTATTATTTTATTTAATCTAATAAATTTTATGTTTAAATTATTATTATTATTATTATGTTTATTATTATTATTATTAAAAATAAAAAAATACTTTGACTTTGACCTTGCCACGTGGCAAGGTTTGATTGGTTAGTTAAATTATCAAGTGGCGTTATAAATATAAAGCCCCCCACTAATTTTGGCATATAGCGCCCCCTGTAGCGGTGTGGGAGGGGCTATTTTTGAAAAAAAAATTGAAAAACAACGCCCCACTACGGGGTCTTAGTTATGCATAACAAATGCATATATTTTCACCTATTATTTTTTCTTCACAAAGGTCAACGTCTAAAGTTAATAATATATATAAAAAAAAAGGTGCAAAATGTGTTCAAGCAAATTAGTTACCACTTATTATAGGTTTGTTTAAATTGAACCATCCAAACATTAAAACATTTTCACTAATAAAAAGAAAAAAGAGGGGATAATCTTATTCAAGCATTGTTTCATGTCATGAATCTCACAACTTAGGCTTAGAATTTCTAATCACAATGTATTGTTGTAAACCTTATATAGTTATACTAAAGATATATAAATTAAAAAAATTAATTCATACACATATAGTTGTAAACCATTTATTTTTGAAACACAGTTGTATTAAAAATCATTTTTGATGTATGCTATAGCGAGTGTTGTTATCATTGTGGCATCATGACGAACACAACCACTTATGACCAAACAACATCGTTGTTGCTATTTTACAATTATCGAAAATGGTATACGTGTTCAATTTTATTGTTTTTAACAAGGCAAACCGATAATGACAAACTTCTTGCTACGTTGCACGGGAAATAAACCGGCCACACTCCCACCGCGAAGCGCGGGAATCAGAACCACTAGTTTTATTTTAAGTTATTGAAACAGCATATAATAAGGTTAAGAAGTACACAAAGGGTCTAAAATAACCCATCGAAGAAAATGAATCACTTAATTTTTAATTTGACGTCATTTTCATTAACTTGTTAAAAATATAAATATTTTCTTGCACAAATATTTTGGCACTACAAGCCAAAGACATTATAGCCTAGCGGCATTTTGGTGGTGGGATAAGACTTGGGGACTATAAGGTCCTGGGTTCGAATCTCACAAGGGGGTTTTCTCATAATTATGAGTTTCCTCCTGAACTGGTGACTTGGTGGGGGAATATGATCGCGTGGTAACACTGGTGGCACGGTGATACTCCAGTGGTCCGTGAGTGATTCCGATTGGCCGTTCAAAAAAAAATTTAAATAGGTTCAAGTCAATTTAGGATGTGTTGAACGTGTTTGAGCTTAGTATAATTGATGCGAGGATGATTCCGTAATTAAGTTTACTCATGTGAGAGTAGTATCATGATGGTTGAACTTATGAGAAGTTTTCACCTGAACAACAAAACAGATTGTGAGCTCTTTGTGGGTGAAACAAACTATCAACCCGACATGTTTGTTGGTCACTTTTATGCTTTTATATTCATCTAGTTAGTATTGTATGCCAAAACTTAAAGTTGATGGGTTTCCTAGTAGACTTGTTCATTATAGATATTTCATTAGAATCCCGGCATGATGTACCATATTCGAAACTAATGACGAGACACCATATTCCTAGTAGACTTTGATTATTACATCTTTTGGTGAGAATGAGTTTCCTCCATTTTCTCATATCTAAAGTGTTATCAAATATGTCTTCTTTGTCATTTTTATTAGAACTGTCTAGATCAATAACTTGACTCCATTTCCATTAAGAGAGCATCTTGGATCTCTTTCTATTAATTTCATGCATTTGATCCTTAAAATAAATTAAAATGATTTAATACACAAGTTAATAGAAGATGAAATAAATGTTGATATTACCTATTCACTAAATTCATGTTGAAGATCAGATTTGTAGAGACTAAATATTGCACCATAGCAAATAATCTCAACACTATTATCACCATTATCCTACAATATACCACATAAAATAACAGCCATGTTAATATTAAATAATTAAACATTGATAAATACAACCTTAGACGCTACTTTAGACGCTTGTATGGCTATTGGTTTGTTCATCTCCATATGTTTTTCATCTAAATGAATCTGCAAAACCAAGAAGTTAATACTTAAATGATTAAGATATGTATAAAAAAGTATAAATAGTAAAATGGGACGAATGAAAACCATAAACTAACAAATAACCAACATTAGAAGCTTCAACTTTTGAATTCAGTATCCATGCCTACGTATTTTAGCAAGTGAAATAGGTGTGCATTAGTATGTATTTATAGAATAAATTTTAGTAGGTTAGCACATGGTTTAATTTTCAAATTCATGATTTTCCTACCCCTTTAAATTATGAAACTTTGTTAAACTTTAGTAGGTTAGCACATGGTTTAAATTTTGAAATTGATTTTCCCACCCCTTTAAATTAGGAAATTTTGTTTATCTTTGACTAAAGTGTAAAAAAATTATTGTGTTTTCTGTGAATACCAAATTCAATGCATTTATCTTTTTTTCTATTTTAAACTTTGTTAAAAAGAACCCCTTCTAATTAGGGAGTTTTGTTGTTATTAACATAGATGTTCATATCACATGGATATATAATATGCATCATGTGTTTTCTACCAAATTGATGCACCTGAGGTTTTTAAAAGAAATTTACCTATAATTAATATCTACAATGCATTTTTATATTTTTTCTAAACTTAATTATTTTAAAGTTTTATATATTTAGCTAATTATGTATATTTAAAAGTTTAATGAGATTTCTTTTAGTTAAATATATTTATGTGTATACATATTAATATATGCATGCATACCCATATACATATGCACATATTGCTAATGTTGATTATTTAAATAGGGTACTACAATTGAAGCTATCAGTAACAAATGTAATAAAGCATTCTTAGAGCCCAGTCTTGTGTTGCAGTTTTGTTACCGTGTGACAAATTATTTGTCTGTCAAAGCAAGGATGAACCATAATGTTTAACAACATTATCATATTTTAAGAATCACCAAAGCTGATATGTAAATTTTGAGTGCCCTGTTTGGTTTTTTAAATCGTTGCATTTAATTTATGTGAATTTTTTATTATTGGGCGGAACAGTATTTAACACCAAATTCAATTTCACAATTTTGAGTTTTACTTGATCATGAAATGGTGTTATGATTTAACATCCATATTAACAATAAATCTATATTATATTTCATCTAGTTAGTATTTAAAACATAAAATGCAATAATCACTTGTACATAAGGCATTATTTCTTGTACATTTCAATCCACACATCGATATTGACTACGACAAACACCGACACGTCGACAAAAATGAGTCGGTCGTCATGGTATATTCGAATGTTTTTAAAATATAATAGTTTTAAAGTTATGATAAAATTAAATAAAAGAAATTATAATTTTGCAGGGGATGGGAGGAATATGTAATTACTAACTAAAAATTAGGGAATTAAAGTGTAAATAAGATAGGGTATTAAAGTGTAAATAATGTATGAATGACTATTTTACCTTCATTTTAGGGTTGTTAATGAAAAATTAGTTCTTAACTTTTGGGTATCTTAAAATACCCCTCCCTCATGCATTATAATATAGTATAGATTGGACCCAAACTAACGGTGGTTAAGTATTTCTGTTAAATGCTTACGTGACAGTCCACGTGTCATCCTACGTGGACAAATTTGTCCCACTTGAAAAAAAAAAAAGTTGGCCCATTATATTTTATATACACACATATTATATATACACACATGTATCTTCATCATATTCACCAAAACCACCTATCACCACCACAACCACCTGCCACCACCACAACCACCTGCCACCACCGTTAACCACCGCCATCTCCAACGACACCCACCACCACCACCACAAACACCACCATAACCCTCTTTCTACTCCTCCCTCCTCTGTTTTCCATCTTGGGGGTATAAAACAGACTCATTTGGGTACAATCTTCAAGACCCAATTTGTTTTCCTCTATTTCTACTCCTCCCTCCTCTTTCTACTCCTCCCTCCTCTGTTTTCCCCCAAATTTTCAAAACCCTAGACACAACAAATTCAGTCAACTACTTATTATTATTCAATGAAACAACAAATTAAACTATGTGTGGTGGTGCGATTATCTCTGAACTGATAGCACCTACGGTGAACAAGTCTCGTCGTTTAACTACTAATCTTCTGATTAAGACTTGGTTCTTTAAAAACCCTAGCAAAAGTTATTACAAACCCTTGACATTGACAAAACCCCTAACAGAGGATGTACAATCGTTGGTGGTGGTCGCAGGTTGTTGTGATGGTGAATGAAGGTGGAGGGACAGAAACTTGAGTGGGGATTGTGAAGTCGCCGGAGAGGGAAAATAGAAACTTGGTGGGTGTTGTCGGAGAGGCAAAACAGGGGAGAAAGAGGGAGTGAGAAAGAGAAGCGGAGAAGAGAGTGTGTGTTTGTGGTGGTGGGTGTCGTCGGAGATGACGGTGGTGGCAGGTGGTTGTGCTGGTGAAGATGATCTGATGAAGTGTGATATATGTGTGTGTGTGTGTGTATATATATATATATATATATAATATTTTTTATTATTATTAAAAGATTTTTTTTAATTGAAAACACAAGTGTCATTGTGGGTCCACGTTTTTTTGCCAACTGGACAAAAATAGCCATGTCAGATGCCACGTGGCAGTCCACGTCAACAGATAACTAACTGAGTTAACCTCAGTTAGTTTTGGCCCAATGGAATAAAATACATGACAAGTTGGGACTGTTAGTTTACAACTTTCAAGTTGGGATTATTATCTTCCAATCCCCAAAGTTAGGATTATTTAATTCCATTTCCCCGACAATTATTTATTTTATTAAAGATATTTATTATATTATTATCAAAATAAATTTAATATAAAATTAATTATTAATACTCTAAATAAACGTATTTTTTACTTAAAAACTTCACCAATTTCAAACTTATGTTAGCTAAAATACTAAAAATGAAAAATAATGAAGATAATCTATTAATATATATAAAAGAAAATGGGTTTGCTGATGTGGCGTCCAATGGAGGCCTCAACCTCCCATTGGTTGTGCCAATTGGCTTAATAATAGAGTTTTTTTGAGGTTTTTGAAGTATTTCCTTTTTTAACAAAAAAAAACACGGGAACTCTAAAAAATGTAACATAGCGTCCGCCTCTTTTCCATTCCATCTATCATCACAATAAACCTAAAACTTTACTCTCTCAAAATCTGAATCTATCAACAACCTCAATCAACAAAACTCTACTCTCTCAATCTCAAGCTATCAAGAACTTCGATCTTCTTCAATACTCTGTAAGTTATAAGTAACGTTTATTTTGATTTTCCCCTGTTTTGATTATTTTCATATGTCGATTCTTTTTCAGTGTTCTTCCTCCTATCATCATCAATCGTTTTTCAGTGTTCTTCCAATGGCGAATTTTTATTTTCTGGTTGCTTGAATAATGGCTTTTAAATCAATAGCTCCTCATTCTGTTGTAAGTGCTATCCTTCCTCTTATGGTTGTTATGGGTCAACCCATAGTTATTTGCTTTCTATTTATTTTTAAAAAATATAGTAATGGATTTGATTAGGTGTTTAGGTGATGGGAGTGCTCATGTCATTTTCAAGGCTCATGTCATTTTCAAGGATCTGTAACTTTTTAGGATTTTGTTATTTTTTTTATTTTTTTTTTGGCTTACTTTTGTAGAATTTGTTATTGATCTATATTGGGATGTATAAGAACGGGCACATCCTCTCTTTAACTTTGTATCATGTTCATATATTAATCTCTACAAAATATATTAGATGGCATACCTAAGGATACAAGAGCATCTATAATTAGTAATTACACTTTTGATCATTCTTATCCCTAATTGAGCTTTGTTTAGTTTAAGCCATCTTGTGTACCATTTCAGGTTGAGCTACGACACTGGCAACTCAAATGCCTTAGGCCCGGCCGACGATTTGCAATGTTTTTTTTAGTTTACCAGGTATGTACAATGGTCTATTAACTCAAAATCGTATGTTTTTTTTTGTAAGAAACTAATAGCGTTGTCATGATTAGGGGACAACAATAGAGAAGAGTATGGGATTTCCTTTAAATTGGTCACATAAGTTCATATGTAGCTCTATAAACAACATTGTGGGGCTCTTACTTGAATCCATTGTGGGATCTACTTTAGTGGCATCGTTTTGTTTAAGATGGTTTGTTAGTTTGATGGTTGATTAAATTTGTGCTTTTTAGGCTAATTTGTCAATATTTAATGGAGTCGTTACTTTGTTTTGTAAAAGTCCTGAATTCATTTTATGCTAATTTTGTGTGTAATGCTTCTACATGGTCTGTACAAAATGCAATCTCTCTCTTCAATTTAAATATATGATGGACTTAACTAATGAAATTCAAGGAGATGTTGCTTTTCTTGAGTAATGCTTAGACTAATTTACAACCATATAATGCCTTGATGGAGATAATAAATACATATGTGATTGGTAATCTTCCATTTGATAATTTCCCTTACTGTACTACATATATAAAAATTAATTTCAATTTCTTTGGTCTACATATTTTATGGTATTGTCAGCTTACTGTGATGTCTCAGCATGGAAGTGACTAAACATTCATATGGCTCATACTATTCTCACCAACAGACCGAGGGAGAATTCAAGCAACATCTTCTTTATTCCAACTCGAACATACTATTGGGGATGCAAAAGAGTGCTTGCATTGGTATGTTTATCTGAATTGTTAATTATTGTAGTATGAGGTTTGTATGTATTTGATTGACCCGTTTGCATACTTATGACCCATTTGACCCGTTTGAGGCGTTTCTTTTTTAAATCGCCTAAACTATATAGTTTTGGCGATTCTTTTGAAATGCCTAAACTAATATAGTTTTGGCGATTCTTTTGAAACGCCTCAACTATATTAGATTTGGCGTTTCTTTTGAATCGCCTAAACTATATTAGTTGAGGTGTTTCATTTTTTTCTGTTTTTTTTTTTTCATTTTTTTCTGTTTTTTTTTTTCAGTTTTTTTCATTGTTTAGGCGATTGTTGAATAGATTACAATGATACATGGTAGGCGATTGTTTGGCATTTCTTTGCGATTCTTTTGAAACGCCTCAACTATATTAGTTTTGGCGTTTCTTTGGAATCACTTATCGAGTGTTGTTGAATTATGCAGCCTTGTATATTGTCGAACTGTTTTGGTTCATGAGCATAATGGTCCTTTGATCCATAATCCATATTGACCCATTTGCATACTATCCTAACTTAGTATATATAGCTACTTATTGACCCGTTTGCATACTTATGATCCATTTGGCCCGTTTGCATACTTATGACCCATTTGACCCGTATGCATAATGGTCCTGTGATCCATATTGACCCATTTATGTTTTTTTCATTTTTTTTTTCTGTTTTTTTTTTTTCAGTTTTTTTCAGTTTTTTTTTTCATTGTTTAGGCAATTGTTGAATAGATTATAATGATATATGGTAGGCGATTGTTTGGCGTTTCTTTGGAATCGCCTAAACTATATAGTTTTGGCGATTCTTTTGAAACGCCTAAACTGATATAGTTTTGGCGATTCTTTTGAAACGCCTCAACTATATTAGTTTTGGCGTTTCTTTGGAATCGCCTAAACTATAATAACAATCATTTTTTTCATTTTTTTTCTGTTTTTTTTATTTTTTTCTGTTTTTTTTTTCAATTTTTTTACTGTTTTTTTTTTCTTCGAATGATGCATGATTTGATTAGACAGTTACATATATTGTTTATTAATTTTGAAGAAATTCGCCTGATGGGTTGTGGCCGCCGGTTACAAACCGTAAACCAGACTGAAAACCAGTTTTCCTAACCGTAAGGTGAACCAAACACGAAGAAATGAAAACATAATTATAAAAGACAAGCAAGCATTTAGCGCGCCCCAAATTTAGAGTTGGGAAAGAATATTGAAGTAAGACCGGTCTTTTAAACTTTTATCAAAAGCTTTTTTTTTTCAAATATCTTGAGATGACAACATAATTAAAAAATAATAATAATCACCCTTTATACCTTATCATTATATAAAACAATCTCCTTGCCTGTAGGAATGAATGATGGGCTCTCAAGACTGTTGACCATTGTTCTTTTGAAATTTTGATGTGTTGCAATAGATTTGGTAGCTAGATATCATATTTAGTTTACCACATGAATGCTTTGAACAATACATGTTATTTGGGGGTCTGTTTGACAAAGCTGAATAAATCGGTGTTAGAGAAGTAATAGGTTTTTGGTCATCTATAGGTTGCTAGAATAATTGTTGAATGGATTTTCTTAAATTTTAGTGGGCTTTAATGGCTCCTTTCTTTACATTTTTTTTTGAAAGGCAAACTTTATTAAAAGAACCAAACCGGCTTCTCCAAGACGGAGAAGCCAAGACCAAAACCAACATACAAATTACATTACATCAAAATTAAAAGCTTGCCAATCCCTCCAACCCACCGTAATCTTTTTACATCTATTAGAAAACCAAAGAAATCCCAAGGCTTTGATGTCCGCAATAATTTCCGCCACATTCCGCTTTTGTTGTTTGAAGATACTCTCATTCCTAGCCTTCCAAATGTGCCAACATGTTATAATAACAATACCATGTAAAGCCAGTTTCTTATTCTTCGAGCTACCTTCTTGCGAGACCAGATTAATAATATCCTCCACATCAAAGAAAAAAATCGACGGTAACTTTGCCCATCTAGCGATCCCGTTCCACACTCCGTAAGCCAAGGGACAAGCTGTAAACACATGATCCACGGTCTCAAGATGCTCATCACAGAAAATACACCACCCGTCTCCACAATTGATGTTTCGCCTATTTAACGCTTGTTTAGTCGGAATTCTATCCATCAACATTCTCCACATGAAAACATTGCACTTGATAGGAACCCATTTACACCACTTGAATTTAGCATTGGTAGCATTAGAATCACCACTATCGATCCACCTCTTAATTTTCTGCACCGAGAAACCAACCCCTTTCCCATCGTCCCAGTACCACCCATCTTGTTCATTGCGAACAACATGTCCCTCTATCATCCGATTACAATCCAACAGTTGCTGGCTCTCCACATCACCAACCGGACTTCTCTTCCATTTCCAGCGAACAGAGTGCTCACCAACACCACCGCCCACTCTATCACCCACCTTACAATCTTTATCAATCTCTAAACGAAACAAGTTTGGGAATAGATATTTTAAAGACTGCTTATGTACCCACGGGTCTATCCAGAATCTAATCTTATTACCAATACCAAGTCGGCCCCTTATCATGGCAAAACTGTTAACCTCACCAACGCGCAACCGGCTACCACTTAACAAAATCTTTGTCCATGTACCTGCATAAATCGACCTTTTGGGATACATCTCCCACGTTCTGTTTGAAGCATGGATCGCATCTATAACCCTTTTCCAAAGCGCCCCTTCTTCGTTCCTATATCGCCATAACCATTTAACCAAGAACGCGTTATTACTATCAACAATTTTCCGAACGCCTAAGCCACCATTTTTAATAGAGCGCGTAACCACATCCCAGCAAACCCAATGAGTTTTTTAACTTGCTCATTGCCCCCCCCCCCCCCCACAAGAATCTTCTAATCAAACCTTCCAACTTATCAATCACCCCAACCAGAGCCTTAAAAAGAGAGAAATAATACGACAGAATACTTTGTAAAACAGACTTAATAAGCGTCAATCTACCACCAATAGAAAGTGTCTTCGATTTCCACTTAGAAAGTCTCGTCTTGAACACTTTAACCACTGGCTCCCAGTTATTAATTCTACTCATGTTGGCACCCACCTGAATCCCTAGGTACATGAACGGAAACGAACTCGATCTACAACCCATACCACTCGCCACCTCTTCCACAATTTCCCTCTCCACTCCTACACCGTAAAGTACAGATTTATTAATATTTATTTTTAAGCCCGAGCACATGTGAAATAGACGAAGGAGCCTCCTTAAACACGCAAAATTCGTATCCGGCCACTCTCCCATCACCATAGCATCATCTGCATACAAAAGATGAGATAACACAGGCCCTTCATTCGGGAGAGAAACCCCCCGAAAGTGTCCTTCCACACCCGCTTTTTTAATAATACCCGAAAAAGCTTCCATTATCATAATAAATAAAAACGGCGATATAGGATCTCCTTGGCGAATACCCTTTTGACAAGCAAACTCAAACGTCGGAGATCCATTAACCAAGACCGATGAACGAGCCGAACGGAGAATACCATCAATCCATCTGCACCAAGTATCAGGGAAATCCATCTGTCTCATCACTGAAATCAAAAACGCCCAGTTAACATTATCATAAGCCTTCTCAAAATCAATCTTAAACATGAACAGCTTCTTCCCGCTTCTTTTAGCCCATGTCAAAACCTCACTAATCACCAACGGGCTATCCAAAATATATCTCCCCGCAACGAACGCCGATTGAGTCTCATTTATTATACTATCCATGACCATCTTTAGTCTATTAGCCAGGACCTTCGAGATGACCTTACTCACCACCCCAATAAGATTAATCGGACGATACTCATCAAGATTAACCGGATCCTTTACCTTCGGAATCAAAGTAATGAACGAAGACGCCGCCCCCTATTAATGATGCCCGTGTCCGCAAATCGCTGCATTATATCGACAAAATCTGAAGAGAACAGCTCCCAGTATCGCTTAATAAATCAAAAATTAAACCCATCTGGACCTGGAGCTTTGTCATTACCACACTGAAACACCGCATCCTTGATCTCATCGATTAAAAATGGACCACATAACCTGTTAGCGTCTTCCTGGGAGATCTTCTTCAAACCAAAACAATTGAGTTTGGGTCTACTAGGCATATCTTCAATAAATTTCCGACTAAAAAACTTTAAAACTTCTCTTTTGATCGCTTTAGGCTCTTTAACCCACTCGCCCTCCACTGTAACCCCCAAAATTGCGTTAGAAACCCTTCTACAATTTATCGATCCGTGAAAAAATTTCGAGTTCTCATCTCCATCTTGAGACCACTTAACTCTAGCTCGCTGCTTCATATCACTAATCTTGAAATAATCCAACTGTTTAGCGCGTCTCTTGGCCTCCTCCATAATCCACAACTCCTCTTCATACAGATCGCGAGACTCCAAAAGAGACTCCAAATCGTTGATTTCTTTTTTCAAACATAAAGCTTCTTCAAGTTCCGCAGCCGTATTTTTATCCACCCATTCACGAATGTTTTTTCTTAATAGTTTGAATTTCGAACACAACTTCAAATCCGGTTCACCCGCCCACTCTTTACACGTCACTGTCCGTTTAACCACATCGTCAAACCCATCTCTTTGGAGCCAAGAATTGAATGAATCCCTCACTAGGCACAAAACTTACAACCGATAGAATGAATGATATGAGCAGATGAATAAAGGTAGATCTGTATTTTTTAATTCAAATCTATATGTATGTCTTTGATTTTTTGGTTTTGTTTTCGTAAGACAATTAGTTTAGGTTTGATTACATTCATGTTATTAATAGTTAATGTCTTATGTGATTGTTCATGCCTGAGTCGTATGTGATTGTTCATGCTGGAATCGTATGTGATTGTTCTTGGCAGAATCGCGCTTGGACTACCACGAGGCCCTTTTCCAATAAGGTATTTCCTCATTACTATTTATCATTTGAGATGTTGTGTTTCATATAGTCATCTTAATAATGTATTAAGAAAATACATATATACCACATTCGATCTCTTATTTCATTGCTTTTAAGAAATTCAACCTGGATATTGTACCCTACTGAAATATGTAATCGGTTTCCAGCTCTCTTATATAATAATCATTGTTAATTAATGATGTGCCTATGCAGATGAACAAGCCGCCTACACCGCAGCCAGGATTGCATCAAATGCCGCAGCAGCAACCTCAACCAAAGCTAACGGAGCTGCAGCTGTGAGAGTTGTGGAAGATGCCTTCGCACTGGTCACTGCAACCACGGCTACGGCAGTCACAGCCAGCATTGCAGCCAAAGCTGCCACCGCCACAACTGCCAAAGCAAAAGCTACCGTATTAAAAGCAAAACTCGCCATCACCACTGCCACCCTAGCCACAGTTGCCCATGCAACTTGCGTGTTAGCCGCCACTACCTCAACAACATCCGCCTCCATAGCTGCTGGAAGAATGGGAACAGGTTCAACCACTTGCAGCCTGTTTTTCTCACATGATTGATGCTGGAATCTGATGTTATTATGCTGATTTATACTAATATGGGTCACGGGTCTATGGTCAGGTTTGCATAGTTACATATCTTGATGTTTGATTCTTTTTTTTAATATGTAGTTATTTATCAAGATTCTTGAGTTCTTGAACTATTACTAGCTATCTTCCTCAAGTATAAACACTAATAATCTAATATAGAGATAGATACCACCATGTTGTATTTAAAGTAGAGGGGATATATGTCCTATATTTACAAGTTGCACTGTGGTTGATCCTGATTCCTGACAGGGCTTGATTTAGTGGGCCTTAGCTCGGCTCGATAGCTTAGGGAGCCATCAAAATGCAAGATCAAGCTTGGTATGAAAAAGTAATTTTTTATGCAACAATTGTTTTTGACAACAAAATGTATTCAAGTATATGTGAAACTTTATAACTGACAACTAACCTCATTTCAAATACATATGGAAAGTATAGCAGAACTTTATCGTAATCAAAACATTTCTCAGAATGTCTATAAATAATCAACTCTTACAATAACATTATTTGCTAATTTCATTTTCTTATGTATACAATTATACATCATAGTTGTCAAAGGCGTAACGCACACTTAATGCGCAAAGGGTGAGCCTTGGGCCTCGATGCAAGCCTCTTGAAAAGCGAGAGTTTTTTAGGCTCAGCGTATAGCATAAAATACACTTTGTATGGTTAGTCTTTTGATACAAATCTCATACTGGATTTAGTTGGTTTCATAGTGGATTCAAACGGATTGAGTTGGTTTCATAACCATTGATCTTAACCAATGGCTCGATTCTAATTAGTTTTAACTCTACGTGGCGATTTTTAATCCTATTCGCTTCATCAATTAAAACAAAACACTTTTCACTGACTCGATAGATTATTGTTAATAATAACTACTGTGGTTTGTTTTTCATAGTTTTTAACAAATTCATGAGGTGTTTAGTAGTTATCTGCTTTTAGTATTATAAGTTGACAAATCATGGTTTGTTTTCATTACTGTCTATTAACTTTTAGCATCTATATCTTAATACAAGTCATTATTTCACCTGGGTAGCACTCATAGAATGATGGGTTGTCCTTTTTTTTAAAAAAAAAGTTTTGAATGCTTTTATGCTTATGGTGTTTATGTGTTATGTATGTAGCAAACATCTTTTATGGCGCTTTAGATCAATCCAAAATGATTTGTGATCTAAAGCTGGAAGAACCAATGTAGTATCCATGAGTTTTGCAATCGCCAACATGTCATTTATTTGATAAATTCATAAGATTTTAACCTGTGAAAAATCAACGTTTAATATTTGATTGTGACTTAGTCTTTCTAATTTCTAGACTATGCCATTTTTTTACATGATGACTGATTCAGGTTGTTCCGAAAACATCAACTATTGTTGCCATTTTGGCATCAACAAAGCAAAAGACAACGACAAAGGAAAAACAGGAGCCAACTATTGAAAACAACAAACCAGGCACCACTTAAAAAAAAGCAATTAGCCGCAACACTACCTTTGTTCTTGTGGATACAACCACACTTTTGTAATGCAATGCAAGGACTTAGACACTATTTTTTGTTACCGTGATGTAAAAATGAAAGTAAGATATGAAGGCACAGTTTTGTAATTTTGAGCTATGTACACTGTGTTCCAATTTTACAGTTTAAATACAAGGATAATGAATCCTTTGTTGCACAAATAATTTCTTTTCTTTTAATGCAATAACATAATTAAATAGGCACAAACCTCTCACTAAATCTTAAATAGAGTCATGGTGCAGTTTATGAATTGTATTATATTTAATCTATAATCATAATTGCACGATATGATTAAGGTAGTTGTTAATATGTTATTTTGAAGATTATTATTATTGTTATTGAAAATTGATCCTTATGTTGTGCACGACATTCATGTGTTATTGGTTTTATTCAAAGTTCTCGCTCTTGACCGATTTAAATTAATATTTCAACCCCGGGACGCTCCCGGGTAATCAGCTAGTTATTATTATATATCTAAAATTTTTAAATACTTGATGTAGTTGGATGGTAGATAATAGTAAAAATACAATATGTTAAATAATAAAAAATATGTGGTATTAAAAAACAAAGTTAACTCCCATTTAAAAAAAATTAAAATTAACATAACAAAATTTATAAGTGTCACGTCAATGTTCACTTTTTTAAATGCATATCTTGACAACTATATATATATATATATATATATATGTATATATATATATATATATATGTATATATATATGTGTATATATAGGGGAAGTATCCATAGAAAACCCTTTAAATTGAGTAAACTCTAGTAAACCCAATACTAGGCTCACATTGCTCCACATCATCCCCTAACCATCTTCTTAATATTTTATGATCAAGGTTATAAAGGTAATTTTATATAAGATATTATTTTTGGTTGATTTGATGGAGAGAGAGTTGTAATTATACTACTAATATATTATAACCACTATCATCTTCTCTCTCTTAATCACAATTCAAAACCCATTATCAGTAATACATTATCTTCATTATCTCATTAAGCTTCCATTTAGTATATCTCACCCATTAAGTAATCGACCCTCATTAATGAGATGGAAACCAATATATCAACCCCACGTTCACATTTAACATCTTCTGGTCATGAAAGTTCACATTCCCAAGATGGATCTCCTATAAATGTGTTTGCTAATAACTTTGTCGCAGCCGTGGATGATCAACATACGTCCGATGGGTCAGATGGTAAGTTTTAGTATGATGCATGTTTGTAGTTGATGATGAACATATTTTTTTTTTTTTTAGTTTTTATGATCCATGTTGCTGTTGATGATGAACATATGGTGGGTTTTTTAGTTTTTTATGATCTATGTTGTTGTTGATGATGAATTTATGTTTTTCGTTTTGGTTGGAAAATGTTTGTTCAAAAAGTATTGTGAAGTTTCTTTTTTTTTTTTTTTCATAGAGGCAAGTGATGGTTCATCATCAAAGTCATCTTTTATTGGACAAGTATCGCCTGAGGCTGGTGATCATGGTATGTATTCTGTGGAGTTTTTTTATGTATTTTTAACATATGTATTTTATGCCCTTTGCTGGAAGATGAAATGTTCTATTATGTGGAGTTTTTTGTGTTTTTTTAACGTATGCATGTTAAGTTTTTTCTGGAATAAGTACTATTTATTCTCTGGTTTTTTATGGATTTTTAACATACGCATTGTTATGCTTTTCCGTATTTTTACATGCGGGTTGATGTGACGAAATTCATCCGTATTTTTTGACTTTATATAACACATGCACATCGTGATTTTGATTGTTGTTTTCATTTTTGGTGCAGACAATGACTCAAACTCTCCTCCGTATTATGTGTTTGCAACCCCAAATGGGACCCAATTTTGGATCCCCAATGTTGGACAAACGTTGGTTCCTGTTATTGGCCAGGAGTTTAACTCTCTCGAATCGGCTTTGGCTATGTACGCAAAGTACGCTGATGAAGCAGGTTTTTGTGTTAAGAAGGGTCAAGTCAAGGTGTGGCTTGGTATCCCTACACATAGGTATCTCCGTTGTTCAAGATATGGAAATCCCCAGTCTAAAAAAACATTTGACACATTAGATGAGACGTCTATTAAGCCCCGGAAGAGTTCATTCACGTGTTGCAATTGTAAAGCTCACGTGTTACTTACCATCAGCGGTGATGGGTCTACCTATAAAGTAAAAAGTTTCAACGACATACATAACCATGAGTTTTTTGAGAAACATAATCGTGACCTAACAAAGGTTTCCAGGAAACTTTCGTACTCAACAAAGCAATTTATCCATAGTATGAGCCTAAATCGGATAGGACCAGTGAGAGCACATAGGTGTCTTGTTGCAATGAAAGGTGGGCACCACAATGTTAATGGTACCGTGGTTGACTTCAAAAATTTTAGCAAACAACTCCGAATTTTCATTGGTGACCGGGACTCACAACTATTCCTCGACCGCCTGCGTGATCGTTTTGACATGTTGCCGGAGTTCTTTTTTGACTTTGTTGTTTCAGATGGTAAACTAAAATCTGTTTTCTGGGCGGATGAGATATCCAAGCTGAATTACAAGGCATTTGGTGATGTCCTTGCGTTTGATGCGACATACCATACAAACAAGTAAGTTATTGTACCACTTTTGTTTAATTACATACATATGTAAGAGGATGGCATGTATCAGTATAACATAGGTTAATGTACTATTGGTTTTTTTCTCTTGCCACAGGTACAACATGATTTTTATACCGTTCACTGGTATAGACCACCATGGGCAGTGTGTTACATTCGGAGCTGGATTGATCACCAATGAGACGATTGAATCTTATGTGTGGTTGCTAGGATCCTTCCTAAAAGCACATGGGTCACAACCTTTGTTAGTGTTAAGCGACCAGGACCCAGCCATGTTACAAGCTGTTCCACAGGTGTTCACTGAATCACGTCACAGGCTTTGTATGTGGCATATAATGAAAAAGCTGCCATCAAAGGTTATTCAGTTTCTGCTACCTTACACTTTTTTGCTGGTAAAAAGTTGTTTATTAGCTATTTTATTATGTTATTTGTGTGTTTTTATACGCAGATATCTGGTGATCTTCTGACAAACACAGATGTCAGGGCATGCATTCATCGCTTAGTGTGGAGTGTTTACATCAAACCATCAACGTTTGAGACCCGCTGGCAGGAGATGATAGACGGTTTTGGACTAGCTGATAACCAGTGGCTTAATGACATGTTTGCAATGAAGGAGTTATGGGTCCCAGCATATTTTAGGGAGATCCCAATGAGTTGCCTAATGAAGACAACGTCTCGTAGCGAAAGTTCGAATTCATCATTCAAGATCAACTCCACTGGCGCTAACACACTTGTACAATTCATGTTGTGTTTTGAAGCGAGACTTGACAGTCAACGGTACCGACAGCGTGTTGCGGAGTACAAAACCTCATCTACTATTTTTGTGCCGGCGACTGATCTACCAATCGAAAAGCATGCATTTGGGTTGTACACACATGCCGTGTTTCAAGATGTGAAAAAGGAAATAACCAAAGGCAAGTTTTCATGCTACATATCTAACACTGAAGTAGAAGGCGACACATTTGTTTTTCATGTCACGCAATATGATCGTCGTCGGGATGTTAGCGATGTTTACCAGGTATATTCGCCAGAGCTCTCCTTTGTATGTAAGTTTTTTGCTAACACGTGCATGCCCCACCTGATCCGTGTTAACATGTGTAAAGTAACATGAAAAACAACATAGTATTTGTTAACAACAATAATTTCATAGCTTTGTTAACATACGCTAACTTTTACTGTCACACAGGTTAAATATGATCCAGCGGACCATACAGCGGAGTGTTCGTGCAGGGCCTTTATACGCATTGGGTACTTATGTCGTCACGTCTTCTGTGTTTACATGGTCAATAAGGTAGATCGGATCCCACCAAAGTATATTGCTGAAAGGTGGTTGCGTGATGTTTTACCCAAAAAGGTGTTTTCAATATCCAGCCGCTATGGTGTTGATACTCACCCTGGATCCATACTTAGGAATGAAATCTTAGAGTTAGTGACTGAATGTGTTGATGTGGCGCGTACTGATGAAGATGCCCTTACAAACATAGTTGATCAATTGAAAGCAATGAAGATAAATTTGTTATCGGGGGGGTCTACGATTGTTCAGCCGAGTAACAATGTCGAGGTGGAAGATATAATTGGTCAATCACTTGACTGTGAGGTTGTGGTAGCCAACCCGGACGTGGCACGCAACAAGGGATGTGGGAAAAACCGTAGGATAAGTGGGCCCGGCGAGAATGCAACTACAAAACGACCAAAGATCCCAAAAGCACCGCGTTTATGCAACAGGTGTAAGCTGTATGTCACTGACCACGATTCCAGGAACTGTGAGAAGGTTTCAGCGATGAAGAAGGCAAAGGAAAGCGCCGAAAGAGCCGCGCGACACGCGTAGGCGGGGCGCGGGAAGGTTTTAGCTACTCTCCTTTTTTTGGCCATGTTATGCCCTGGTAACAGTAATAGGTAGTAACTTAAAAACATTGTTATGTGTGTAACATGGTTATATTTTGGTTGTTAGGTAGTATGGTTTGTGATAAAATATCAGTTTCATGTATGGTTTGGTAAAACTGCGAAACGCCCTTGTTTTTTGTATTGATATGGTATAATGCAATTAAATGTGCCAATTTTGGTAAAGCGTTTTTGTGGGTGTGTCATAGTCTTCTTCATATGTTAGTCACATGCGGATAAGTGGTTGGTCGTTGGCATTTTTAATATCTATGATGCTGGGAGCAGGAAAAAAAACAACCAGCATAACATGTGTTAATCTTATCATAACATGTGTTAGGTAAACTGATTTTGCCGGTTTTCCAACCATTTTTCTCCAGCGGGTTTCTATGTTTTTGTTTTTCAACACCGTTGTACGCTACAGGATCATACGTTATTATGTTTTTAACAAACATACATATGTACTGTTATGGAGATCTTTGTTACTTTAATATGTTACCGATATGCATATAATAGCTAAGCGGCATTTTAAATTTTTTTGTCGGTATTTTAATAGTTTGTACACTGGAAAAAAAAAACAACACAACATGTGTTAATATGTACCATTTTGATAGATTTTTATGAGGTTTTTACGTTAGCGACATGCATATAATAGTTGGTCGGCATTTTATTTATCCGTTGTCGACGTTTGTGCACATACATAACATGTGTTACGACAAATATACATGAGCCCTTTTTTTTCTAAGAACACCGCCTGTGTGGAAACTGTATGAATCACAAGCATATGTTAACAACACATAAACATACGTTACCCCAAAACATACATATGTTAAGCCACTGGTTATTTTACAAGACGACACACGTCAGCCTACCCATAAGGTTTCTATTACCTTACTACTAGAGATGTTACCAAAAAAAACCTAGACCCCCTAGGTAAAATGTTTTAGGTTTACTAACATAAGTTTCTTACTACAACCTTACGCCTTACAAGGCCAAAATAAGTACACGCCCACACCGCGCAAACAGTGCGCTTCACAAGCGCAAAACCTTCGACTTCAATGTGTTAGCGGCTGAACACAGAATATGCGCCGCAAACTTGGTGCGCAACTTCTTCACTTCAGCTTCTTTCTTTCGCCAGTGTTGAGCGAACTTACAATCAAATGGAACATGCACCCCGAAGTACTTCTCCATGTGCCGCATTAAGTAAACACCGCAGTCTGTCCCATTCCCCGATGTAGCCCAGGCAATGTCCAATTTCTGTATCATCGCATTAGCTACCGATCCTGCCTTTGGGTGGTTGATCTCCTCAAGGAATTTCACAAACATATGCCTCTGGATGATGATGGAAAAAATATATCAAATATGGGTTAATAAGCAGTGCATGACAACATAAATTTTTCAAGCGAATAAAACTAGCATAAGGGCGCTTACATATTTGTGCGGCACGTCCAATGCGTGAAAGTCGCCGTCATCCCGAAACCCGCGTCTCCCCCTCTTCTTGTCGTTGTCAATCAGGAATATCCCCACATTTTTTAGCTCAAACACTAGTAGATAAAAGTGGTTATTCTCAAGTATCGGGAACAACACAATGTCAAATTTCTTGAAATCAGGGTTCTTTTGATACAAAGGCAAGGCGGCTCTCATGTTTCCAGCAAACTTGGTCATCCTCGTCACCTCGTCACAAGCTTTATCATGGAGCATCCATGGAAACTATATTGCCATAAAGTTTTTTTTGGTTAGTAAACCACATGTTATGTTTTGGAACCTAGTTACAACGAGGTCATTTGTTTCTACTTACCACTACTTTTGACCCGACAAAGAGTCGCAAATAATTCTCATCTGATTTGAGTGTCTCTTCATAGTTCAAAACCTCAGCCCAGCAATCGATCACACCATCCGACACGTGCATACCTGGCCTCAGGGTCTTCATCATTGCGCGGGTTGCCTCTACATTACCAATGCTTCTAAACATGACCTCACTGCATCCATGGGGTAGTCGCATTTAACATAAGCAATTAATGCAAGTTAATACAAGCAATGAAAATAAGTTAAAAAAAAAAAAAAGCAAGGACATAAGGTAAGAAATTCAGTGGCCGACATTATTTATAAAAAAAACTCACTTAGCAAGTGGGTCACTAGCCATCTCCTTTGTAACACTCTCTGTGTCGACCGGTTTGCCTCTTTCCCTCCTAACAACACAAAAAAATGAGTCAGTATGTTTTACAAGCCACCAGCAATGATGGGGATACCTTCAAAGTATGGACAAAAAATACAATTTCTATAACTTACAAATTAGACTCAGCTATTTTCTTTACCACAGAGGTCCCACATAGCTGGAACTGCGTGTTCTCATCCCTGAAAATGTATCTCCATACCGCCTCATCATCCTTGGTAACCCCAGCTTCCAGATCCACACCCCTAATCATGAACGGGGACTTATGAACGTACGAAACAGCTCGATCGCGGGATGGGTTTCGCTTTCCTGTTTGTCATACACATGTTAATAAGCTTACATACATAAGTTAGCAAAATTATTAACACAGGTTAAAGTACTGCTAATACATGTTCATCCAGTACAATATTTGTCATACCCATGTTAATAAGCCTACATGACATAAGTTAGCAGAATTATTAACACAGGTTAAATTACTACTAACACATGTCTATCCAGTACAATATTTGTCATACACATATTAATAAGCCTACATGACATAAGTTAGCAGAATTATTAACACAGGTTAAAGTACTACTAACACATGTTTATCCAGTAGAATAACTAAGCAGAATTTATTAAAACAGGTTCTGATTTTACCAGTACAATATTTCTCATACCCATGTTAATAAGCCTACATGACATAAGTTAGCAGAATTATTAACACAGGTTAAAGTAGTACTAACACATGTTTATCCAGTATAATAACTTAGCAGAATTATTAAAACAGGTTCTGATTTTACCAGTACAATATTTGTCATACCCATGTTAATAAGCCTACATGACATAAGTTAGCAGAATTATTAACACAGGTTAAAGTAGTACTAACACATGTTTATCCAGTATAATAACTTAGCAGAATTATTAAAACAGGTTCTGATTTTACCTTTATCCAACTCTGCTATCATTTGTTGACGTTGGGCCAACGTCAGATGCTCATCATCCTTCATGCCGCCGGCCGATGTATTCCCTTCACCAGGAGACGCATACACATTGACACACCCTGTTGTTGCGTCATACGAGGTCACCGGCATCACCAAGGGTATTTTTGTTACATCTGGTTCAGCCCCTAGGTTTTCAACTAGATAGGTAAGTAAACACCAAATGCAATCGGCAGCAGCGTAATTCAAACAAAAAACATACATTTTTTCGATGATGATAGGGTGATGCATACCTGCGTTATCAGCCGCATGTTTAGTCCCCTCTATACCAGTTGCCTCTTGGCCTGTTTCTGTCCAATTAACATATGACAACAGACATAAGTTAAGCATGCAGAAGCGAAGGCGTATGTTTTCAGAGTAAAAATTGCAAACTTACCCGGTAGATCATTTGCAACCCCATCAAACTGTGTTAAGCCAAAACTGAAACTCGGCGCATCAAAGTTGCTAGGGCATGCAAAACAGCCCGACGCGATGGTCCGTGTTTCATGTTGTTGCACCTTCTGCTTTAATGCTCTCAGGACATCCGTTCGGGTTGACACTGGCAAATCATCTTCATTCACCCCTACAAGGCAAACGTTGTGTTTACTTAGTAAAAACATAAATGTGCACTTTAAACTGTTTAGTTAGTATGTGTAAATCTAACCTTGCCCAGAATCATCCTCCTCATCGCTTTCAGAAGGCGGGATGCTAGTACTTGTGTCCGTCTGTTTCCCAGGTTGGTTGGACTCCTGAATCAAGGTATCTAAAACATCCTGCTGTGTCGCATCTGGTAAAGTTGTAGTGCTCCTCTCATGTAGCTGACTCTTACCACATGGAGAATCATCTTTACCCACCATGTCATCCTTATTGACGCCTAGCAGTCACCCTTAGTATTAGTACATGTTAAATAAAACTCAGATTAACATATGCTAACACACACATGTAACACAAACTCACCGATTGTGGCCTGTGTTGCTCGTTCATCCTTCAACCCCACTTGACACTCATTTACAGTTTCACCAGCCATAGCTGCTCCAGCGACGCCTTCTCCCTTAGTGCCTATACATATGTTAGCATGGTTTTTTACCGTGTTAGTAGAGAAGGGCGACAAGCAAAGTACGCTAATGTATCCTGCTAACCTGACCCAGCTGGCACAAGTCCTTCCACATTCAATCTGGATTTAGTTGCTGCAGTTGTCGACGTTCTTGCTATCTCATCAACGACACCAATCGTGTTAATGCCGCTACTACCTTCATTCGGAACTACCTTGGCAGCTGCAAAATAACGTGTTTTCAAGTTAATGGGAATTTTCTCATATATACACATATACTATAATGTTTTAGTTTAATACTAATACTCTTACCATCAGATTCCGTCTCACCGACCAACGGCATCATTGGTGTTAATGCCGGTATTGTTGTTCGCTTGCTTTCTTCATGCAGCTTCTTCCGATATTGGCTTAACACCGGACTTGTACCCACCAAACCATCATCTGTTACATGTTCAAGATCATTCCGGCTGTTTTTTACATCTGGAGATTTCTCGCCCTCATTACTAATCAACTTTGAACCATCTGCACAAGGTTTGTACAAGAAATAATTACATTAGGTATCGCATACATAGCACCCAATGTGACCCATTATGATTTAATAGCACACTTGATTACCTGAAGCAATGGCTTCCTCTCCCTTATCTGGTAGATCATTATGACCAGACAAGTTTACTGTCTGCACCACTGTATCAGCTTGGGCTGCAGTGTCCGTAACACCTGCGTGTTTGCTATTCTCCTTAATCACCGACTCCACCATGCTATCCACCAAACTCTCATACTTAGCCTTCACAGTAATTACTGATTCCATCCCAGGATACTCACTGTACAGCTTATACAGAGATGTTTCAAGGCGTTTTTTGTTCCTTGCAATCATATCAACCAGCTTATCGACAGCTAGGACTTTTTCCTGTACATTTTTTTCGTGAGGTTAAATGTTATCAACAAAATAACCAAGATAACAACGTTACTTAGCAGAAGCATACCTGTACACTTGCCTCCCCAGCCCCATCTTTTACAGTATCAGTTGATGTCAACGCTTTTAATTTTCCCTTCCCAAAACCGCCAGTTTGTATCTCTATTTTCTCTCTATCTTTCAACTGTTGAAAGGTCCAAAACATCATCGGGTAAACAGACGTATCTACATTAATCCCTTTGCAACAAACACTATCAACATATGCAAGCTGCAATTTTATTAAAACAGGTTAGCAAATGTATAACACAGGTTAGCTAATCTAGTAACACAGGTTAGCAAAACTATAACACAGGTTATTAGTAAATGTTAACAAAGGTTAGTAAAACTAAGCAGGCACATACCGTCAATAAAGTGAGTGGACCAGTAAATGGTGGCTCTAGGCTATCTCGTTTCCACCCGTCCTTACAATTTTTAAGCCTATCAACTACAACACTGCACCAATCCATGGAGGAAAAGTCCATATCATGTGTAATAAACTCCAATATAGTTTCTTTCAAAGTCCCTTGCTTATGGCAGTCAACCATAATTGAATAGAAACACATCAAGAAGTCCATTCGGAAATCAAAATTATCACCTCCATCCGAATGGTTCTCTATCATGTCAACCATTTGTTTAGGAGAAATAAACTTGCCCCTCGGGTACCTTCCTCTCCAGCTTTCCACTTGTTCATCATACTCATCCAAATGTGCAACCTTATTCCACGACTTGTTGCCCATTGGAATGCCCAAAAGCTGGTGGACCACATGTGCATCAATACGAATTTTACCAGACGGGATAACAATCTCCAAAGTTGTTGGGTTAAAGTTATCAACGACATAGTGGGCCAACTTTGCTGGAACACCTTCCATCCTCAAACTAAGTAACCTGCCAAAACCCATTTCTTTCACAGCCGTGCGCTGTTCATCACTTAAAATGTTAATGCACCTCGCCAACTGTGCGGGTGTAGATCGCGTACGTATTCCCAGCCATTCATCCTTCTTGGACCGTTTCCTTTGCCTTCCTGGCTCTAGCCTTTCATGTTTCTGCTTTTTGTCTCTTTTCCGTTTGTTACTCTTAACACCTTTGCTATCCCGTTTTTTTGGTCGCTTTGCGACTGTTCCACTTGAGCTATCAATCTGCCTCCCTCTAGAGCGCGTGACCCTAACCGACCCAATTGTATCAGCCACATTTGCTTCCACGGCCTTGCCTGTTGGACATGGGACAGATCTATTAGCAACCAATATGGATATACCATTAACAAGGTTCAAATATACGTCTAATTGCTCACCTTTCTGCTTCGTTCGCTGTTCATTGTGTTTTCCTGTAAAATACATATAACACATGTTATCAGTATAAACAGAAGAAACCTAAACATATGTTATGAGTAGCAATTACAGGTTTATCCGAGTCATTACCTCTACGATTCCTTTTAAACCGAAATGCGGGTGTATCCGAGTCAGAGTCTACACACAAACAAAACATATTATACAATTTTTTAAGATCCTAGATAAGATACGATGTATGAGGAAGGTATGTCTAATTCGTACCTTTCTGCGTTGTTTCCTCTTCACCAGAGTCGCCAGAACCGTCATTGTTCTTGTCTGCCAAAGACAACTAACACTTGTTAGCAACAAGGTAACAGAAGGCCAAACATACGTTATGAGCAGTAATGTTAAATAATTTCCATCATTACCTGTACGATCCCTTTTTAAATGAGCTATGGGTGTATCCGAGTCATATTCTACACAAAATGAAACACAATGTACAACATTTTAAGATGTTATACAATATAGTTCGTCTAATCGCATAGGGATTCAGTTTTAGTATATACCTAGGGCACGCTTGGCATCTCCAAAATCTTCACTTTTGGTGTCTTCTGACCCTTCCTTTCGGCCCGTGGGATCATCTGATAGAATAACCACACTATTGGGGGTTCTTCGCTTTTTCTTATTCCTGTAACAACAATCACAAAGAATGATCATCGCTTTTATATGTAATACCCTCTATATATAAACCTCCCTGTCCCCTCTATAGCAAAACCCTAACTTATGTTACCCCTTATAACAAGCATAATTTAAACTCAATGATCATTATATACACAAAGCCAACTACTTTTTATTCAAAAAAAAAAACTGTTCACATCGTCTCAAACGAAAAACCCCCAAAATCGTTTCTTATAATCATATACACAGAAAGATGAAACATAATACACAAACAATAAAATAGACTCCATGATCATCATATACATAAAGATGATTCTTTTTATTGAAAGAAAACACTGTTAGCAAACCCTAAAACGAAAAGCCCCAAAATCGTTTTTATAGTCATATACATAAGATGAACCCTAATAAGAAGCCACAAACCTTTTAGAAGAACGATCTCTTTTCCGGCGTGCACTTCCAGACGTCATACTCCACATGAAAGATCGCATACCACACTGTTACTGATGTTATGGGGCTCGTCTTCTTTCTTATAAGAGGGATTAGTCTGATGTATAGAGAGGGAGAGAGATCGAACTGTTTATTTGGGTTTGAATTTTGGGTTTGTTTGAATGATGAGAGTTGGTTTTCTTATAGAAGAAAGAAGAGAGAGGGGTGACATGACAACCCCTGCATGGCAGTCAGTTATTCATCCAATGCAAAACCAATATACCAACTTTACCCTTATTCTATTATAATAAATATAAAAAGACATTGATGGAATCAATTGGTGGGACCATGATTCACAACCATTGATCATGGTTGATCAATGGTTGTGATAGAGTTTAGGGAGTTTACTCAAATATTTAGAGTTTACTATGGAACCATCCCCTATATATATGTATATATATATGTATATATATGTATATATATATATATATATGTATATATATATATATATTAACAAATTACATTATATTCACCGATTTTTTCATCCATGAAATGCATATGTTTTTTTAAACATAATTTTTTTTAATAATTATATAACATCATTTATCAACTCATATAATACATGAAATTATTACCTAGTTAAATTTTAATAATCCAAAATATTACATATTGGCCTATAGTAACTTACACTTACAGTTTAACCAATCGTGCCCCATAACTTTCACTTACGTTGCCAAGAGCAATCTCACTTACATAATAATCTTAAATTCATACTTAATTTCCACTCGATTTAACTCCCAAATATATTATATTAAGGTGGTGTTTGGGATTGATATTCAAAACAGATTATGCGTTTAGAAAAAAGCAGGGGTGGGGCTGCTTATAGATTATTGCGTTTTGGTAGCCTAAAAAACTGATTATCTGCGTTTTCAAAACGCAATCCCAAACACTAAAGACTGATTATCTGCGTTTTCAAAACGTAATAATCTAAAAATCAGATTCAAAACGCAATCCCAAACACTCTCTAAATAAAATAATCCAAAATGAAGAGAAAATTCATAATTAAAAAAAAATTAAGAATCATTATGTCTTGATCTAGTCTTGATTAAATAAAATAATCCAAAAAGAATTATTCATAAACATTCGGTTGGACCAAGATTTTTGGTAAACTATTCCACAACATATCATTAACAATTGAACCCTGTACAATAACAACACACACAAACCAACAAACATCTTCTTTTGCATATGAATCACACACAAAGATCCCCTAAATCTCCGGTTATTAGCTCTGGTTCCGGCCAAGTTTGGAACCAGAGTTCAAGCTCTACTTCCAAATCAAGCTCTGGTTCTATATATGGTTTAAAGAAGGATCAAGGACAGCCTAAACACAAGAAAGATGGCTCCTTTTTTGGTTTTATAACAAGGGTCTTTACCTGTAGTGGACATATTGTTGCTGATGATGAAGATCATGCTCCACCTGCTACAATTCAATGTAAGTCCATTTGTTTATTTAATAATTGAAAAATTAGATTTTTTTTGATTTTTTTGGAATGTTTAGGGGTTTTGAGTATTGGGTTTTTAGAGGTTAGTGATTGTGTTGGATCTTGTTATAGGCTTATATGTTGAATTGTGCTTAATTGCTTATGGAAGGTTATTGACATTTACTTATTTCACATGTTTGACTGTTAAAAGTCAAAATAAGTGTTTTTTTTTTTTACTTTTTTTAAATTTTTAGGGGTTTTGAGTTTAGAATTTTAAGTGGTTAATGATTTTGTTGGATCTTGTTATAGGTAATATGTTGAATTGTGTTCATGGAAGCTTTTATTGACATTTACATAATTACATTCTTTCCTATGTTTGACTGTTAAAAGTCAAATGTATTTTTGTTGATATTTGTTTAGAAAGCGAGATTGGCAAGGATTTTTTTGGTTGTGGTTTGAAAAACAACTATTAGATTGAACCATAATTATAAATTAGGATGTTATAATATTTTGAAATTAAATTTTTTATATATATTTGACTATGTAAAGTTAAAGAGGAAGTAATTGTAGATATATTGCAATTTTTCATCAGTAAATGTAAGCGTAAATAGTCTGTATTCAAGCGAAGCGATTGTGACTCAAATCCTGCACAGCGTTTTGGTAATAGGTTGAATCGTTAAACCTGAACACGTGCCATATGTTTGTTTGTGTCAAAGATATCAACATTTAGTTGGACACACTTAACTCGTGTAACCTAAACAATGCATGTTTATCCATTTTGTTGGCGGGTTGTAAACGTGCTAAATACGTTAAGGGTTGTAATAAATGGGTTAAACCGGTTGACTTGTTTAACCCTTTTAATTAAACAAGTTAGATATTACAACTCAAAACCTGAGTGTTTTCGTGTTGTTTATGGGTTATATCAGAAATTAACACCCATAATATCCAAATTTTGCATCAAATAGTCGTACCATGTGCAGAAATATGCGGCAGAGCCATTTCTTAGTGCAGAAACCGTGTGCTGTGAACACGAATAACAAATATCGGTTTTATTACATTAGATTTTGGGCAAGTATTTAAAAGCGTGTTTTTCTGCAGCTTTCACGAATACTTCCGTGGCAAGCAACAAAACGCTTGAACACTCAGTGTCCACTACATCGTCTAAAGCATCTGAAGTAACACAGGGCACAGATGAGTTATCTTTTCAAGATATTTGTAAAGCAACTGGAAATTTCTCTGCTGCAAATATAATTGGGGAAGGAGGATTTGGGGTCGTTTATAAGGGAACACTGAAGAATGGAACCATCGTTGCTGTAAAGCGTGCGAAAAAGGTTCCTTTTTCTTTTTAGATCCTTTTTCTTGTTAGACTAATAGTCTAGTGGTAATTGTGCCAGTTTGTGGGTTAAGTTGATGATCCCGAACATAACCCATATATATTTGTGTCACTGATATCAACCTTAACCCGGACACACTTAACCTGAACATAACCCATTTAACACATTATTGAGACGAGTCAAATAGGTCGACGGTTGTAGTCATGTTACGAGTTTTTGGATTGTAGTATACGGTTAAGGGGGTCGTAAGCGGCTGGGCGGATCTAGAGAAGGAGCAGGGGTAACGTTACCCCTCAACTTTTTTGGCCTAGTGTATTTTTAATTTTTTTTACATGTTTTGTATTACGTTAACCATGAAAATTATGTAACGTTACCCCTGAAATCTTGGTCTAGATCCGCCACTGCCGGGTTGGTTTTGCCTAATCATATACTTTTTGTTCTAATATTAACCTGGTTCATGGTCAACCAGGTCAATCCGAACACAAAAAGGTGAAACCAAATACAACTTATTTATTAAACGGGTTAGATATCACAACCCAAAACCTGCTTATCTTCGTGTCGTAATTCAGATCATGTCAATTTGGAAATTTTTGTAAGGGCTTGTGTGTGTCTAGGCGCAAGAGTTTTTAATGTCATTGGCTCATTGCAGGGTGTTATAATTTTTGTGTTGTTTATTTACATTTGTTATTACAGACCAATTATGACAAAGGGACACCAATGGAGTTCAAAAACGAAATACTAACATTATCAAAGATCGAGCATCTAAATCTAGTTAGATACTATGGATATATAGAGCACGGAGATGAGCGTATTATCTTGGTAGAATATGTTTCCAATGGAAATCTTCGTGAACATTTAGATGGTAAGCCAAGACCTTTCTCGAAAGGGCAGTTACGTCATTTCACATCGGTTCAAATTTACTTTATGATCCTTACTAATAACAATTTCTTTATTTTTAGGTAAACGTGGAAACGGGCTTGAAATCGGAGAACGTCTTGATATTATGATCGACGTAGCTCACGCAATTACATATTTGCATGCATATACAGGTAGTTTTCCAGGATTACATTTTTGAAAATTTTATTAAATTTTAAGAATCATAAGTTACGCATTTTCTTTAAACTTTTTGCAGATCAACCGATAATCCATAGAGATATAAAATCGTCTAATATACTGATTACCGATAAACTGCGTGCAAAAGTGGCGGATTTCGCACTGGCTCGTATAAAAGTTGAAGATGACGCCACTCATATTTCAACTCAAGTCAGAGGAACTGCAGGCTACATGGATCCTGAATACATCAGTACATACCAACTTACTGACAGAAGTGATGTTTATTCGTTTGGCGTGGTGCTTGTAGAACTTGTGACTGGAAGATTACCGATCGAATTAAACAAACCGACTAATGAGAGATTTACAATAAAATGGGTAAGTAATTGAAAATTTTATGGATAATATTACGAAATAATAACCAAGTTTCAATATTATTCCATTAAAGCCACTCGTACGGTTGTAAGGTTAAAGACCTGACCATTGGCGGGCCTACACTTTTTTGTTTAGCCCCCCCCCCCCCCCCCCCCCCCTTAAAAGTTCGGTTAAACCCCTTTATTGCACCCCCCAGAAAATAATTTATGGGTCCGCCACTGGACCTGACTCGAATTGACTCATTTCATTTTGGTAGGCATTGCAAAGACTAAAAGGAGGGGAGGTGGTGTTGGCAATGGATCCAAAGCTAAGGAGGAACCCGGCATCAATGATGGTGATTGAAAAGGTTTTGAGACTAGCGAAACAATGTGTGGCCCCCACGAAGCAATTTAGACCGTCGATGAAGAAATGTGCAGAGATCTTGTGGAAGATAAGAAAAGATTACCATGAACATAATGACGTTATGGCGGCTGCAAATCATTCTGTACAGGTGCCAGAAATCGATGCTAGAAAGAACCGTCGTGAGTTTTTTGGTATTGAAGATGACAGCAGCAACCAAAGGTTTCAATCAGCATAGAAGTTGTATAAAAAGGTTTTGTATGTAGAAGATTATTCAATTGTGTATTTGTATTTTGTTTTCATATGTTTTCTTTTGTTATCCATTATTATCCATATATATACATATACACATGTATTTTTTTGGTAAGCGACATTTTGTGTTGGTTGATTATTAATTGTACACAAATACAAGCTTTATATTTTGGTTGACTAGATTGTAATAATAATGAACAAAATAATAGTAATATTAATAGGTTGGTTCTTGCTAGGAATATGTTAGTTGGGCGAGTATTTACTGCTTTCTTGCTACTCTCATAAGCTCTCCCCTCTTTTATCTTATATCTGTGTTAGAATACATGATACATACAAAGTTTGTTGTTTATATCACAAGATCGGTGGGAAAGGACGAAGAAGACCACTTTAAGCCGAAATGATCTTCTCATCGCACTGCTCCACACGGACCATGCCCAGCTACTACGGATGTACGATCTATGTAACAACTCATTTAACTTTGATCAATCAGATTAATATGTCATCTAAATTATTAATAATCATCTATTTGTCTTGACCAAAAATGCCATCGTACTAGGACATTGACATGAGAAACTTAGCCAAAACAGATACAGCAAAAATAGGTTCAAAGTAAATCCTTACAAACCACACATAAGTTAATTATCTGATACAGGAATCTATAACTTAAAACAGCATGCATAATGAAGACTTTATTCATGATTCAGCTACTAGGAGAAGCCGACCTGCTACTCCTCACACTGTCACGCGAATAACTCCTTGAACCAGATCTGGGGGAGACACTTGGAGAATACCTCCGCCTTGACCTTGACCTGATGGGCGACCGGCTAGAAGAATAGCTCCTGTAATGCCTCCTTGGAGAAGACGACACACTTCTAGAAACACCCCGATAACGGCTGCTTCTGCTCCTACTCCTGTAATGCCTCCTTGGAGAAGGGAACACACTTCTAGACACACTCCGATAGTGCCTGCTTCTGCACCTGTAGTCAGGGGAGTAGTCCCTGGAGTCGTAGCGGCGCCGCCTTCTGTAGTCTGGTGAATAGTCCCTGGAGTCGTAGCGACCACGCCTTCTGTAATAACGGTCTTCTGGAGTGTAAGATCTGGAACAGTGGCAGCTCCTCCTACCGTAATCATCTGATGTTGGGGAGTAAGACCTACGTCTGCCGTATGGTGAGGTTGAACGAGAGTATGACCGCCGCCGCCTACTGTAACACGGAGAGTATGACCTCGACCTGCTCCTATCTCTTTCAGATGAATAACTAGGAGAACGGCTTCTTGAATAAGGAGAATACGTCGGAGACCGACGACGAACTGCTTAAACCAACAACAAATACAGGTAGCTAAATGTCAATTTAACCCTTAATGATGCATGCAAATAAAGGCTAGAAGCGGAAAATGGTTTCAAAACATACGATGGACAGTCCTCAGTCCAAGATACCTTCTGGAGTCGGGGTCCGACCTCTTCGCCTCCTGGCCTGTAATTTCAAAAGCAAACCATGAGCTCAAAAGGTTACAATGTCTAATTCATGCAAGCGGAAATACAGATTGGAGTCATTTTTTATTGGCGTGTAAACATAAAATTTGTGAGGTTCAAATAACAAATATAATTGCATAGAAAGAAAGATTAAAGAATGAGGATATACAACCCTCTGGGTTGATAGTCTGATATTTGCATTTGATGTGATTTGTTAATTTGGGACTCTGATGACGAGCTGCAAAATACAGCAACCTCTGTCAAAACAAACACTTCACCCACGAAAGCAAACAACTTTCAAACTAGATTAAAAAAAATAACTATAAACAGAACTTTTTGGACAAGTTATCAGCAATGAATTGAGAAACAAGCAAAATGCAAGGAACACGAGGGAATAAGGGAGATTTACCTTCTCCACAGTGATGACACGACCATCCAGAACAGAGCCATCTAAGTGCTTGATGCAACTTTCAGCTTCCTTAATACTGGACATGGACACAAACCCAAATCCACGAGATTCCCGTGTCCAAGGATCTGTCACAAGGCGAACGTCTTCCACCTGAAACGATACATTACGACTTAATTTCAGAATTGATTATCCATTCATCATATCAACAAAATAATCCCCATGATTCTATAACTTCAATTGTTAATGTTTATAGACGGCGTCTCAAATATACCTTTCCCTCTGCTGAGAAATGCTTCTCAAGCTCGCTCTTCGTGATACGCCGTGACAAGCCAGTCACATACAAACTGTTTCCAGGATTTTCAATGTCACTAGCATCATAGCTCCTGCAAGTTAAATAGTTAATACTGAAATTAACAACTTACAAGCTCACAAATGTAAATAATCTAACAATATGTGGTCACTAACTGTCTAACCGACTGAACATAAATCACAAAGACTAAAAAGATAAAAGGCGTTTAATAATGTTCAACTTGTGAGAAGATTTCAAGGAACTCTTACCGACTCCTGGATCTGGATCTGGACCTTGATACAGACCCGCTGTATCGTTTGTGTGGTGGAGAAGGAGAAGGGGAGTACCTTGACTTCCTCGAGTATGACATCTGGAAGAACCAAAAAAACAAGCTAAATTACATATGATGTGATGATGATCATAAAAGCATCAAGAGATGTAAATATTAAATACTCAATTCAAAACAAATTTTCCAAATCACAGTAATTAACATCAAATATTCCCGAATAGCAAACAGTGTTTGTTGATTCTCATGTTGTAGTGTGTAATTATCACGTTGGTCCAAATACTAACTGTGTTTGTTAATTATCATGATTTGGAAGAACTTAAAAAATAAAGTACAGAAGAACTTAATATAAAAACAACATGAGAATTCACAAACACAGTACAGAAGAATTTAATATAAATAATCACACCTCATACCCATCCAAATCTTGCTCGAACATTGATATATTTTAAATAGGGGTGCAAAAGAGCCAAGCCACTTGCGAGTTACTCAAACTTGGCTTGAGAAAAAAAAAATTTGAGCCAAGCTTAAACGAGCTCGACCTTGAGCCCGAGCCTAAAAACAAGCTTGAGCCGGCTCACGAGCCTATAGGAGCCAACTATTTATATATTTTTAATAATTATTATTTTAATATTATGAAAAAAAGCACTATAATTATAAATAATAAAATAATTATTATATTATTCTAATTAATACAAATCAATTAATAAAATAACAAACAAGCCGAGCCCGAGCCAAGCTCAAGCTTGAAAACTAGCTATGAGCCGGGCTCAAGCTTTAGAAACAAAACTCCAATTGAGCCGAGCTCGGGCTCAGCTTGTTCACACCTCATTTTTAAATGCATAGGGAAGATCAATCAACCAAGTGACATACAAAATTCTTAAATCTAGTTAATCAGATCATAGATAATTCTATACAAACAGATTCGAGAATTGAGAACAGAACGTTGTAAATCAAATTATAAGCTTACGAAACTATTCGATTTACAATCAACATATCAATCAATTATTAATTAATCATACAGAAAACCTAACTCATCAAACTATTCACAAACGTAATAAAAAATAACCATGATTAAACTATTTGTAAATCAAATCGTACGGTTACAAAACTATCCAAATCACAATCAGATCAACTGATGATTATTATTTATTCATACACAAAGCGTAAATCATTAAACAATTTGCAAATGCAATAAAAACAATCACGATTAAACTATTTGTAAATCAAATCTTAACTTTACAAAACTATCCGCATTACAATCAAATCAATCGACGATTATTACTCATATACAAACGTAAATCATAAAACAATTAACAAACGTAATACAAAAATAATAACTATTTGTAGTAAATAATATCGTACGTTTACAAAACTATCCGCATTACAATCAGATCAATCATGTACAAAACGTAAATCATAAAACATTTTGCAAACGTAATATAATAATAATAACAATAATAATAATAATAATAATAATAATAATAATAATAATAATAATAATAATAATTTGGTAAAAGGAACGAACAGATGGATCGGTAACTAACCTCTTAACAGTTTGCGAATGAAGAGTAAATCAACAAGAAGAATGACGAAGTTATTATTGATGGATGGAAAGATGATGTGTGTGGATTGATTGATAGATTAATAATATGTTATGTTATGTGCTAAAGGAATGGAATTTCAAAGCTTTACAAAAACGCAACTTGTAACCATACACGTGGGATGCTGGAACCCTCCGGAATCCAACGGAAGCTTCTGGATGTGCGGACGCCAAATCAACGCTTAAATCTGGTTTACTCGTCCAACCCATCTAAAGTAAAAAAAAAAAATTAACGGCAAGGAACGACGTGTCAATCACCGTGACACCGTGTATTGTGGCCAAGGTCGACTACTCGACCACCGCCAGCCTCTTGGCTTTTCAAGATGCACGGAAACCAGACCTCCACCCATTTAAAGGCACGACAGTGGAATAATCTGTAAGAATATATTTATATATTCTAATTAAATGACCCTTATAATCATTTATCTAATAAATGATCAATGTCCTAAATACCCTTATTTGTTTAACTGGTCTTTATGTGATGGACGTAATTACCCTTACTTAACCATAAAATAGGGTTTCCCCTTGGGTGTATAAATAGAGATCATTAGGAGAGATTAGAGGCTAATGAAACACCATTACTCACAACCCTAATTTGTTCTTCCTCTCCTCTCTAAAACTGAGATCTTTGATCTCCTTAGCCATCCTAACTGTACACCCTAAACGGGAACCCGATCATCCTGTAGATCATGAAGTATTCCCTCTCCATGGTTACCGGCCAATAAGGTACATATTCGATTTACTTATTCATGTTTATGTATTATTATCAAATAATTGATCAACATGTGGTATCAGAGCATATGTTGAATTTATCAATTCAATCAAGTAATGTAATGAATCGATTTTCTAGAATTAAAATCATTTGAAATAAAAAAAAATGATGGACGTTCAATCGTTCTCTTAAAATAATAGAATTTCCGTTTTGATGGTGGTGGTTGTTTAATACTGAGTATCATTAATATTTTATTGTTTTAACCACCGATTTAATATTAGGCTATTAGCTTCAGTACCATGAATTGTTTGCTTTAATTTTGGTTATGTAATATGAAGCTAACTTAAATTGGGTTTGTAATATGACCCCATTATTATTGCAATGGTTTTTTTAAGCTAATCTTCCATTGAATATAATGATTTTGGTTCTAGAAAAGTTTGACATTAATAATTAATATCTATATATATATATATATTGCAAAGAGATTAATCCTACATGTCATACTCCTATACAATCTCTCCTTTGAGAGATGCCACATAGGATGTGATGTGGCAACTCTAAACCAATTAAAAAAAAGAAATAAATATGATTTAACCTAATCTATTAAATACCTAATCTATAAATCTAAATATTAAAACTTTATTATTTTATCTTTCGTGTTTCCTCCCATAACTTTTAAACGTTAATATCTTTTATATACGAGATTTTTTAAAGAAAAAAATTACACCAAATTAACGAGCGTTTTATTATCTTTCCAACAAGTACCATAGTGCTATATAAAAATCGAAGAAAAAAATGACTATTTTTTGTAACCCGACAGGTATTGTGTCGGGTTTGGGATTAGTTTAAAAAAAATTATGGGTTTGGGCCGGGTGTTGGATTAGGTGATACCCAACCCGATTACCCGAAACAACATACCCAAATACTCGAACTACATACCCGATCATATACCCATGAATTTTTTAACGCATCCCATAACCCTTAGACTAATGCGTTCGATATTTCAATAATTAACTTTTTTTCTTATTTCATGTTAGTCTTTTTAGAATGATCGATTACGAACTTCTGAATTCATTTGTCATGACACTAGATTTATACCCCGGCGCAGAGATTCGTTTTTTTTATATTTGAATATGATAACTTATGGCAGAGATTTGTTTAAAATAATAATAATAATAATAATAATAATAATAATAATAATAATAATAATATATTTTATTATGTTATATTAGATATTTCAACCCGGGACGCTCCCGGGATAAAAACTAGTTTGAAGATATTCATCCTAATTTTTGATGAAAATCACTATATTTTGATGAAAAATAGTATAAATTGGTTACAACTAGGATTAAAATCTGTTTCCTAAAATTTTGGGAGTAACTTAATCTCCAAGTTTTAAATTAAAAGGTTATTATAATTTTTGAAATCTTTTAGAGATATACTGAAATCCCGAATTTAATTGAAACGGATTTTCTAAAATCCCTAAATTGTAACACTAATAAGATTAAGGTTCTCGCATTCAATTGTTCTCGGATTAGCATTTTTCGAAAAGTTGTTCTCAAACAGGTTTCCGGATTCAGGTTCATGAACCAACAGTTCTCGATTTTATGTTTTCGAAAACCTAAATTCGAGAACCTAAACCAAAACCGAGAACCATTACTAAATTCGGAAACCATTACTGAATCTGAGAACTCTCAAGAATTCAAGAACTAACTAGTTTTTCCGAGAACCTAACTTACATCGAGAACCTAAGGCAACCCGAAAACTAAGTTTTTCCGAGAACTAGGAACAAGGTCGAGAACTAATTATTTTCTCGAGAACCTCTTTGTTGTTTCCGGGAACTAATTGTTTTTTCCGAGAACTCAATTTTACCAAGAACTATGACAAGTTCGAGAACTAACCATTTTCTTGAGAACTTCCTTGTTTACGAGAACTAACTATTTTTCTCGAGAACCTCTTTTCCTGGGAACTAAGCCTACTTTCCCGAGAACTGGTAATCTAAAATTTTCTCGGGGTTTGCTATTAATTAGTTTATTAGTTTTGAAAAACCTGAACTAATATGTTTTCAAAACCTAAATCAATAAACATTGCTTCACTTTGATAACACTTACAAGGACCCACTTCTACCCAAAGGTGATGTGCTACCTTAACCTGGTTATCTAAGTCTAACTAAGCATACCATATTAGTTTTACCTAATTAACAAGAATGTCTCACTTCTGTCCAAAGATGATGTGTTACATTCATGTCTTGTAAAACTAAATTGTGCCTAATAAATTAAGTGTCCCACTTCTGCCCAAAGGTGATGTGCTACACTTAATTGCACACCATGCTTAAATGATTTCACTTCTGCCCAAAGGTGATGTGCTATTGTTTTATGCAGAACTTCTAATTAATCTATTATATTTTGGTGTTTATAATAGATGTTATCACATCTTCATCAAAACAATGATTCTCACATATTAATGATCCTTCATTAATATAATGATCCTAATTTTTTGTCTGCCTTACTTGAATATCCCATAACATAAATCACTCTAAAGTACTTCTAAAGGGTCATATCTCAAACTAACTAATCCACTCTTATTCCAAAACTTAATATGATTTGCTCTTATTGAGTCTTGATTATCCTTAAGACATGACACTCCTGCTAATTTTCTAACAAACTGAAATTTATTTTCATTAAGAAGTGGGATAAGTCAACTATAATGTCACTTATGATAATCAAGAACTCACATTAATGATTGTTATCAGGTGAGCCATTAAAGATTCTGAAATTCCTAAGACTAATTTTTGTTTTCTACGGAAGAATCAAAAGAACTCTTAAAGAAGCATGCAATAAATCTAACTCAAATTAAAAAGGTTTGGTGACATTCGTGAATACATCATAATATTGAATAACATGGCCTATCAAACTAAGGGCTTATTCATGGAATCGATAATGATTTTCAGTGCGTTATACAATAACTTTTCCATTAGTACGATTAGATGCCTTATGAATCAACTACAACACTCAGAAGTACCAAAGGAAAATGAGTGTGTTGATAGCAACATACGTACAGGAAGAGAAACGCCTAAAACTGAAAAATCAGATGTTATTCACCTTACTACCATTAAAACTTAAAAGTGGAAGATAAGTTACAATAGAGAGGATAGTTTTAAAGTCCGGAAACAAAATACAAGTACTGTTTCCAGCTCTAGATTCTCCAAGCGGATGTCTCACTGTAAAACTGTGCCATTAGACTAGGCACAAGCAATGAGACAATCCATAAGCCAAGGAAACAGTTGGCTAAGTTAAGTAGTAGAAAATCAATGATATTTAACTCCACAAATATAAATATTCCAATCAACATTGTTGAGTCTAGTTCTATTCGTTTCCTTACCAGATTTCAACAAATACTTAAGATGAGAGTAAGTGGCGAATTAATTGTTAAGGTTGAAAGAACCTTTTAATAACTGATCTTTGTATTAGGCTTTATGATACCTTACAATATTCTGGATATTACTCAGAATTTTAGTATCAACACTAAAGCCACAGTTTGACAGTTATAAGTTTTATGACCAAAACAAAGTCACTATTACCTTAAACTCTCATATTATTTGTTGTCATTATCTGAACATAAACCTTGTAAAATAGAACAAGATGATACACACATTTTCACAACTTTGTTATCATGAAAATGAAAATTTAACAAAGGACAATGATGTGACATCCGTCATTTTTTTTATTATATATATATATATATATTTTTATATAATAATAATAATAATAATAAGATTTCTTTTATACAACTACATGAACCAAACCCACTTCAACCTTGTACCTTCTTGAGCCCACTTCTAGCCTTACATCTACCTGAGCCCAAGTCTGGCCCAAGCCCAGCACCCTCATCCATTATCTGTGTAAAAAAAAAAAAAAAAAAAAAAAGTTTTGTCTATCCCAGGAATCGAACCGGGGCCAACCTCCAAACACCACACCACACTTAACCACTTGAGCCAAGCCTCATTCTTGTTTTAAATCCAACCTTTATTATATTTAACACCTCTTTCACGCTGATCCCTTCTCCTTTCCCTTGATCGTTCGCTGCAACCCAAAGACAAACACAAAAATTTCAATTGCTGATTCAATACACACGTACATAGACTGATTCAATGCCGGTTATTATGCACATTATCATCAACCTCTTTCTAAAATAACAATCGCGTAATTAACGCGTTCATTGACAAAAATTTTTTTAACAATCACGCGTATACATTCAAGCTTGGTCAAACCATTCCTAATCAACGAACCAGACCTTTCCCTATAAATTGAACGCGTCCAGGCCATCTACACTCGCCAATAATCCTTTCTCCAACTCTAATTCTTCACAATAAACACTCTGATCTTGTTCTTGATTCGCTGTTGACTTTTAAGTTTGACCTAGCAATCGAACACGATATAAAACTGTAAGTCTAATCTTTTATGTGGGTTTTGATCACCGGCGTGCACACATCAAAAGCCCTAAGATCAATTGGGCTATTGATGTGTGTAACAGATTATTGCTAGAACTAGGGTTCATGTGTATGAAATTGGGGATAAATCTGATTTAGCATCGTGGTTATAATTTTTTAAAAACTGAGATGAATCACAACCACAGGCCTAGGCCAAGTGGTTGTGACTGATGCTCGTAACCAAGGGCACCCGGGTTCGAATCCCGGCTTGGGCGCTCCTTTTTCCACATTTTCTTCATTTTTTTTAAACTAACCACTTATAATTATATATTATACATTTAAATCTTATAAATTCGTTTTTAAATATTAAAACCTTTTTATAAATTCTAAAAAAATTATATTTGTCAAATCTGATGTAAAAGTTTTATTTACAATTTTTAGTTTTCTGAAATTCATTGATTTAATATTTATAATAATTAAATCAATTTTATACTATTATATTTATAAAAATCCTTTAAAATATCAAAACAATTCTATTAATTTCTACAAAAATTATCCTATGTTTGTACAATGTTAAACTTTACTGAAATGATTTTTAATTCAGAAAAATCATTTATTTTATATTTTTAATCAATTTTTGATAGATTTAATCATAATTAAATCATAATAAATTCATTTTTCAATATTTTTGCACCAAAATTTTATATAAATTATTTCTAACTATCTAGAACTGAAATACAAATTTCTATTCAGAAATTCTTTGATTTTAATATTTTTAGATATTAAAGTCATATTTTGACAATATGAAATAATTAGATTAAATATTCTATTTTCAAGAAAATAATTTTATAAAAATTATTTTCATACTTAAAACCTTATGTTGTGACTATATTCAACTTAAAATTTTACAAAAAGACTTTTGTTTATTTATTCATTAAATTTCTCATAATTAATAAACAAATTGTTTAATAAACAAATAAACGTTTATCCCCAATTCGAAGCCCTAGAAATACATATATCCTAGAGTTATTTCCCTTACACATTATCGAATACTTTAGGTTGATCATTTGGGAGTAATCTCAATTCATATCTCGTTGTCCAGTTAAATCTCAAACTACTACGTGAACTGTGAGTATTTCCTATCCCCTTTTTGCTTTTATTCATTTTTGGGGTGTTACATGTACACTATTACAAATTTCAAATACAATTTTACATTTTCACCAATACAATTCTAGTACTATGTGCATTGCTTACAACGTGCTTTATGCTTAGACAATACATGTGGATTACATTTGTACTTAGTGAAATCATTAACATGGTACAAGCCGACCTTAACATTGGATAGCGCTATTTGGATTGACAACCCGCCTAGATTGATTCTCCCCCTTTTTCATCGGAGAATCCGTGGCCATTGTTAAGCTTTTTATCCATTTATTGGATAAGTACACTACAGTTCATACAGTACATTATACAGTCACAGGGTTGATTTCGCTCATTTGTATGATACATAGTTTACATAATTGCACTGTAGCTTGCACTTGAATTGTATAACTTTTTAACCTACTATATATATCAAAACTAGGAATGCTCACCAACATTTCATATGTTGACCAAATCTATTTTGTACATGTTTCAGGTGCAGTTTGATTTAGTGCTTTAGCAAGGAACATTTAGTGCTTTATTTTAATTCAGTTATTTCAATATTTACATTTCATTTAGACAATGTATTTTCCATTTCCATGTAAGACAATTTTGATTATTCAATAATATTTACATTTTAGTACCATGAGCTTTTGAACAATCGTCACTACGTGGCACCTCGATGATTCCGCCATCGGTTGGGGTGTTACAAATGAGACCTATACACTTCACCCATTGAGACCAATTTTTTTCATGAGCAATCATGAATAGGTTAATGAAGGATGATTTGTTATCAATACTCATTCTTAGTGACTTTAAAGCATGTGTTAAATGCCCTAAAATTTAAAATGGGAGAAGGAATAAATGGGTTTCCATCACATGGTATAATTACTTGACATTAGTGGAGCTTAGAAAAATGTCGACTTGTATCTAATATGTTTCATACGGACCTAAGTCTTCAAGAAATCAATTCATATACTTAAAAGGTTTCCTTCTAAATATGTCCTTAAAATTTCTTACGAATTCTGGACAACAAGGAAATCAAGTTTAAAATATATGAAATATTCCCATTCCCATGCATCGCTAAAACTTATCATATGGAGTTCCTAGAGACCTAAAAGATCAGTGGGAGTATTAAGTGTCCTCATTATAACTTGCAAAAGTTGCAAGAGGTGGGGGAAGTGACAATTTTGATCTTATCTCAAATTACACCTCTTGTATATGACACTGCTCCATCACAACTTGTCTCCTTAGAATATAATGATACTCCTAATAAAGTTTCATTGATGTCTAACTATGGGTAGAACTTAGATTTCTTATCAAAACTAAAGTAATCCTCAATAAGAGAAAATAACATAAACATCATTGAGTTATTTCTCTATTAGAATCTATTGGTCTTCCAATCTTTGACCTATGCATGCTAAGTTCCTAAAGATTTCTATGTTTAGTGGGAGCAGTAAAAGTCCTTATCATGACTTGCCAGAAGTACAAGAGGCGGGGGGAGAGACTCATTAAATTCTACTCCAAATTTAACTCCGATTACACCTCTTGTACACCATACTGCACCAACTCTTATACACTTAGAAACTAATATTGCTCCTTATTTACCTAAGAATGAAAGCACCTAACCAAGAGCTAATTCATAAAATTGCATATGTATGCTAATAAACCCAATAGTTAATTCAGGAGGTCATCTAGGTCTAAAAAAAAGGCCTACTAACTTTGATGATAAAGTACCTTACCTGACTAAAGTTGAAATGGATGTTTGGAAAGTTTATCGATCCTACCTCTTCTAATTACATCATCGGCATCACTTAAATCTTCTAAATGGGACAAAGCTATTATTGGCAAGCTTGATTTCATGAATTAGAATAACGTTTGGATTTAGTTGAATTACCTAAAGGTGTTCATAACTAAACTGAATCCGAATGAAAACGTTATCACACTAAAAGTATGATTGATTGCTGAGGGTTATACTCAAGAGGGGATAAATAACAAAGTACCTTTTTACTTGTCTTGCAAAAAGGTTCTTTAAGGATCATTACCGTTCCAGTAGCTTATAAAAATTAATAGCTACATTAGATGGACATTAAACAACTTTCCCTAACATTGACCTACATGTTCATAAAATAACCTGAAAGTTCTAAACTGAAGGTCAAGAACACTTAGTTTGTAGTCAATGAAATCCATGTATGGGTTGATGCAAGCATTTAAACATGATGAAATTATAATGCAATTCTTTTCATCAAGAACCAAGTGGATTAATACACCTACCTCAAGATGAGTGGGAGCAACTAACGCAAACTTGTCCTTATATAGATGACATTCTTTTGACAAGTATATGTTACGTTAGTCAAATCATTGTTCGCGCATACTTTGACATAATGAATCTCGGAGATACCTCTTATGTTATAGGAATCAAAATCCACCGATATAATCTTAGACTCAACGAGACATTAGTTTCGTCTCTAAGCGGGTCCTTACACATGTAACATACAACATTGCTCCCCTTTAGAGGCTAATAGGATAATTGAGATTATTACCTTATGCTTCATTAATTAGAAGCCTTATGTAAGTTTAAGTTTATACTCGTTTGGATATTGCTCATGTTGCTTAACACTAGACTCGTCTAGATTATTGTGAAGCATCTAATAAAGTATTACAATATCTCTAAGAAACGAGAGACTATAATTTAAAGAAGAAGTGAGAACTTAAAACAGTTGAATACTCTTATTCTAACTTTGTTGTATTAAAAGACAACAATATGTCAACTTCAGGATATATCCTTATTTCAGCAGACAAAACTTATCTCATGGAGGAGTCATAATGAACTGTTAACAACAACCTAAATTATAATGACATGATATATTGCTTATCATAACGCAGCTGTCACTAAATATTGTTGGAATTTTATCAGTAGACTCATAATTAATAACTCCATCTAAATTCTATATTGAAGACTTACTGTGATAAAGTCAGCTACCCTATTTTCTCGAACAGTAACAGTTCGAGCGGAGCTACATTAGAAATTCGATACAAAATTGACTGTTCACTTATTTTATGAACAAGTAGAGGAAACTAATTCTTTGTATCGAATTCATTCATGATATGCTTATGGATCCAATAACTAAAGGTCTATCACCCATAAGTCTCTCTAAGGGCCTATAATTGAGACGGGTTTTACTAATGACCATGTACAACTGCATATTGCACTATGAATGGCTAATTATTAATTATTCCTCATCTGTTTAATATTTGTTTGTCTCTAAATACGTTCATGCATGCCTAAGGACGTATAGACACTAATTATACAAATTAACGTTAAGGGCTTACTTGTCATGATCCTAATGTTAAGTTTTGAATTTGGGGTGTAGTATGATTAATGGGGGTCCTGAGTTGAATAACTAACTCAACGACTGTATTTCTCTGCTACATTTCTGGGTTTAAAACTAAAATGAGTGTTAACTCCTGATCAGGCTTATCTAATGCTCATAATAAATGATTACTCGGCCAAGTGGGAGAATGTAAGAATATATTTATATATTCTAATTAAATGGCCCTTATAATCATTTATCTAATAAATGATCAATGACCTAAATACCCCTATTGGTTTAACTGGTCTTTATGTGATGGACGTAATTACCCTTACTTAACCATAAAATAGGGTTTCCCCTTGGGTGTATAAATAGAGATCATTAGGAGAGATTAGAGGCTAATGAAACACCATTACTCACAACCCTAATTTGTTCTTCCTCTCCTCTCTAAAACTGAGATCTTTGATCTCCTTAGGCATCCTAACTGTACACCCTAAACGGGAACCCGATCATCCTGTAAATCATGAAGTATTCCCTCTCCATGGTTACTGGCCAATAAGGTACATATTCAATTTACTTATTCATGTTTATGTATTATTATCAAAGAATTGATCAACATAATCGATAAAACATGTCTCTCATCCGAGTCGAACCGGCACCACCCGTATTCAACCTTTACCTGAAACTTTGAATTAAACTTGAGTCACAAGGAACACCAAATGTTTTTCAAACCACTCCACCACTACCTTATTGGCCATCTAAAATAACTCATTGTTGGTGAGGAGAAACTGTTGTAAAAAACATCGTTAACCTGAATAGTGTATGAAGAGAGTGCCACTAGTTAAAAAGAGCATTCTTGGTGTTCTTGTCTACCATCATAATTGTTAACTTTTTTAAGTTTTATCTTTATTTTTTAAACGTCCATAACTTTTTCTCACTACATTATTTAAAAAAACACACCATAAAAACAAGATTTTTTTATCATTTTTCATTTGCACACCCTATTGCTATAGCTTTTTTTTAAAAGAAAAATGTTTGGTTGATAATTTGCGTGATTATCAAGTATAACTTGCGTAAGTTATAATCATGCAAGTTATACTTGATAATGACACAAGTTTTCAACCTAGCAAAAAGAATTTAAAAAAACTATAGCAATAGGGTATGCATATAAAAGAGGATAAAAAACTTATTTTTATGGTGTATTTTTTTAAATAATAATAATAATGTAGTATGAAAAAAATATGGACGTTTAAAAAATGAATGTGAAACTTAAAAAAGTCAAAATTTGTAAGCTATACTTATTTTACACTTCCCCACTTTTTCTTTCAAAATATTTAGTGTATATTTGTGACATCCGTCACCTTCGTCTTTCGTCAAGTTGACAATAATAACCCTTGAAATATTTTCATTATAGTCCCTAAAAATTTCGTCGTTTTCAAAATTTATTCTTAGAGTAAACGAAATTTTTTATCATTTATACTTATGGATCGAGTATACGTTTTATCAGACAAGTATGTTGAACCGTCATCCGGAATGGATATTATAAAATTTTCAAGTTTTAAAAAGTTTGTGAAACTTTTTGGGTTAAATTAGTGTAACTTTGGTTAAGTTTTATAAAGATAAAACTAACTAAATTATACATAAACTAACTTAGTTAAACTTAAGGGACCTTTTCTACCAATTATGGAACTTTCAAAAGAAAATTCCCTCTTCTCCTGGCAGCCACGTTTTTTCGGCGAGTCCAGCTCCGGCCACCGGAGTATTGTTTCCGGCGAGGTATAAACTCACGATTAAATGGTCTGTTTCACATAATAATCGTTCCCAAACGTTTCTCCACCCTTAGACTTTGAAACCCCATCATTAAAACGAGCTATAACGCACATTTTATTGAGTTTAATTCGTGTCATATAGTAACCGATCGGACCCCTTTATGATACCTTCAAAAAACGCCACTCACTCGTCCATTATACAAGGTCATTGTCTTCACTTCATACCTGCACTTTAATCGCTCCAAAACCACAAAAAAATCGTCTCAATTCATCGCTGAAAGTTGCTCAATTTGCGATTGAAATTGCGGCTCTTGAAGCTTCGCTTTCGACTAAGATTCGTGCTTGTAAGTCCCAAATTATTATGCCGTTTTACTCTTTATATCATGCTCTACGAAAGCCCTCTATTACAGGTCCATTATTGTGCATAAATCGGGTTTATTGATTTGGGGTTTAGGGTTAGGATTCTTAGGTTTTAATTTGGGGAAGAAGATGGTTTTTAATAATAAGTTAAATACATTGTTTGTTAGGTAAAATTAATAACTTGGTGGCTTGGTCTAGTGGTTAAGGGTGTGGCTTACACAGCAAAGGTCAGGGGTTCGAACCCCATGACCAGCTTTTTTTTTTTTCCTTTTGACTTTAGGTTGTATTATTTTGTTATTATCTTAATTATAAATAATCATTTATAATCCACATAAATCTATAATATTCATAATAAATTCATTTTTGCTCCAAAAATTATGAAAATTTAGAAGTAGCTTCTTGACACATTATAGAAAATTATCCCACTTTTAGATTCTGAAAAATGTTTTATTTTTATATTTTTATTGAATTAAATTGTTTTTAATCATATTTAATTGATTAAAAATTCATTTTCAATGATTTTAATCTCAAAATTTTTGATAAATTATTTCTAATGATTATGAACTGAAATAAAAATATTTGGTTCAGAAAAACATTTATTTCTATTAATTTCCCTATTTTTAATCATTTAAACATGATTTAATATCATTAAATCAGTTTTAAATATAAATAAGGTTACAAAAATTATGGGAAAATTATGTTCAATTATTTACATCAGGAATTATTTATTTTCTATAAAAATAGCATTTTTGGATCATGCCTTGAATTATTAGTCTTATTTATGATTAATTAGACATAATTAATAAGTTATTTATTTGTACTATTAAATATCTATTTTATGAATACTTTCTTATAAAATAGAAATCTTTTATGTTTGAAAATCTTATTTATCATTTGTAGATCATTGGGAAACGCATAATTATTTATTTATACATATATAATTATTGCATTTATTTATAATAATTAGTTAAGTAATTAACTAAATTATTTTGTCATAATTATGCAAATATATTTTGATCTAAATATTTAATTGGTAATAATTATAATACCTAGATCATAATTACAAACTTTAGTATATTATTTTTAATATACAACTTTTACATTAATTCGACTAATCATAAAAACTCTAATTCCCCAAATCGACTTAGCAAACCCTAATGCCTTAGACCCTAGTTACTTTAGACTTTTAGACATTTCCTTATTAGTATTCTTACACATTATAGGTTGAATTCCTCGGAATTCCCATTATTTAGCTCACGACCGCTTAAGTGGATTTTGATCGCTTTCGCAAACTGTGAGTATATCTTTCCCCTTTTTACTATTTACTCTTTTGGGGTGATTCATGTACCATTATTATTAAACTTACGTATATTACTTACAAAGCAATGTGCTCTTTGATATGTTTTGTGTGAATTGTATGAACGATTTGTCAAAGTCATTAACCTTTGGGCCGCACCTAACAATGAGTAGTACTACGAATTATATCCCTTGGTTATTTACGTGAACGAGTTAAGTCCTTGGTCATTGTTATGGTTTTCTTGAACGATGGGTGAACGATTATTGAACGATGGGAGGCTTGATTTTGACCCTTTTACATGTTACAAACATCAAGGCACATAAATTGCAAATTACTGTTTGAACAAAAATGGATATACTCACCAATGCATTATATGTGTTGACAAATTATTTTGTACATGTTTCAGGTGAAGTTTGATCTTGCATGCTTTTCACGTTTAGGCTGGACCTAGTGCTTAAATAAAAGTTGAACATTTATTTTCTATGTTTAAGATATCTATTAAGACTCTTTGTATTTCATTTTGAATAATGGAAGTTATTTGCTATTAATATTTACATTTTAGTCCATGTGCTTTTGAACAATCGTCACTACGTGACACCTTGATGTTTCCGCCATCGGTTGGGGTGTTACAGATTGGTATCAGAGCCATGGTTATAGGGAATTAGGTTATTAGTAAATGCTTTTGACCTAGACTATAACTAAGCTACCATTATATGTTTTCTTTTATTCTCATATTTCTTTAGATAGATTTTCTCCTTTTACTTTTCATTATACTCGGAGAAGATTTTTATTCTACAAATGGAACGAAGACACCAAGTTAGGAGTGATATCCATACCTTGGCGAATAGTTTCACTCTTTATATGATTTAGTTATTTATTTATTTATCTTGGAATATTTTCCTTTCGAGATAGGAGACGTCCAAATCTCAAGGAATCTATCCCTCCAAAAGAAACTTACTCACTAAGCTAGGAGTGATATCCTTATCTTAGTGATCAGTCTCACTCCATCGTATTTTTACTTTTGAAGTATATCTTGAGTTAGGAGTGAAATCCACATCTCAAGGATATATGTCCACATCTCAAGTTCCGCTAGAGTTTTGAGATTTATTTGTGACGGGGCACGTGCAATCTGGAAGGGTGAGCGCCTGTATTCTGAGTTTTCTGTCTAGGTTGGTAATTCGCATAAATCCCAATCAGACGAGGGACCCGTTTACCTACCTGGGAATTCTCGGGATGAGCATTCACTTATAGGCTAAAGTACGCCCCCACAAGTCACTAATAATATTTCAATTACTTTAGTCAGTCAACAGTTTCTTTGGAAACACTCTTATATCTCGTTTTATACTTGGTATTGTTTTTCATTTGAAGTTTTATCATGATTTTCTTTATGATGTTCATAATTTTTCTTAAATCAATTTATAATTACTATATCTCATGTTATGTGTTACTTGTCTTGATATAAACTATGGCATTTCCAAGATTTTTGGAATCAAATCTCATAATTATTGTTCACTTTTGTAGATGTCTGATCGCGAATCTCGTAAGAGAGCCTCGAAGCGTCAGGCTAAACTGAAATCTGATCAGCGTATCGCGACCATGCTCAATGACAAGTTGGAAACACTTGTTCCCAACATCATTAATGTTATTACTCCAAACCTTAACCTGAACGGTAGCTCGAATGGGAACTCTAACGGGAATACAAGTGGAAATGGTGGGGCTAGTGAGAATAAGTGCACTTTCAAGCACTTCAACTCCTGCCATCCCAACAAGTTTAATGGCACTGAGGGAGCTACTGGGTTACTTGAATGGTTTGAAAGTATGGAGAATACGTTCATTAATAGCGACTGTCCAGCCAACTTACGTGTTCGTCATGCCACGGGTGTTCTTCAAAAGAGAGCGCTCACTTGGTGGAATGGTGAAAAACATGCTCGAGGGACGGAAGCTGCTTTAGCTATGTCTTGGGATGATTTCAAAATCGCCATGACTACTGAGTTCTGTCCTCGTAGTGAGATGAAGAAATTGGAGGATGAGTTCTATCATCTCAAACAGGATAGTGGAAACAATGTTCCCTACAACAACCGTTACCACGAGTTGATCTTACTAATTCCTCGTATGGTAACCCCGGTATCCTTGGCTATTGAGAAGTATATTGAGGGACTGCCACCTCAGATCCATGATTCGGTTATGGGAAGTAAACCTACTACTGTAGAAGATGCCATTCGTCTCGCAGCATCTCTTACTGACAAGCATGTCAAGGATGATACTCTAACTCGTAAGGGTACTAAAAGGCCTACTGAAACCACTTCAAACCCTGCTATCACTGAACCTTCCCAAGAAAACTCTGCCTCTGCCTCTAGTTCCAATAAGAAACGAAAAGGTGGAAACCAAAACTATGCTGTTGTTGCACCTCTTAACCAAGTTCCTGTTGCAAACCCACCTGCTGCACCCCAAACTCAAAAGGTTCAAGGGAACTATGCAGGTGTGCACCCTAAGTGCACCACATGCAACTCTCACCACCCTACCAACCGACCCTGCTGGAAATGTGACACGTGTGGTCGACTGGGTCATACCACCCCTTTCTGTCGTGTTGTTAACCGACCCGTTAATAACCCACAGACTGCTACCCAAAACCAGGAAGTTGGTCAACCTAGAGTTTGCTACGCTTGTGGTGATCCCGACCATATGCTAAATAGATACCCTCATCTCACGGCTTTTATCCAGACCCGTCCACAAACTCCAGCAGCCCCAGCAGTTCCAGCAATTCAAGCAGCTCCAGCTCGTGGTCGTGCTTTCAACATCAATGCTAACCAAGATCAAGCTACCAACGACATTGTCAATGGTACATTTCTTATTGCTAACTATTATGTTTCGATTTTGTTATTACCAGCACGGATAGGAGTTTTTGTCTCGTTAGAATTTGACCCTTTGCTTGCTCGTATTTGCCCTCACGTTAACTATTCTTTTACTATGGAGGTTACTAATGGCAATCTTATTTTTATAAAATCTATGCTCCGTAAATGCACATTGAACCTAAGCGATTATAAATTTTCTGTTAATCTTATACCTGTTTTAAGGAACCCTACGAACCGAGTTTATAAACCTTTCTTGGACCAATTCGTAACTGTTTTTTTTTTTTCATCAATAACATGCACACGTACACCAGAAACCTTCACTTGAAAGAAATTTCGAGACGAAATTTTCTAAAGTAGGGGAGCCTGTGACATCCGTCACCTTCGTCTTTCGTCAAGTTGACAATAATAACCCTTGAAATATTTTCATTATAGTCCCTAAAAATTTAGTCGTTTTCAAAATTTATTCTTAGAGCAAACGAAATTTTTTATCATTTATACTTATGGATCGAGTATACGTTTTATCAGACAAGTATGTTGAACCGTCATCCGGAATGGATATTATAAAATTTTCAAGTTTTAAAAAGTTTGTGAAACTTTTTGGGTTAAATTAGTGTAACTTTGGTTAAGTTTTATAAAGATAAAACTAACTAAATTATACATAAACTAACTTAGTTAAACTTAAGGGATCTTTTCTGCCAATTATGGAACTTTCAAAAGAAAATTCCCTCTTCTCCTGGCAGCCACGTTTTTCCGGCGAGTCCAGCTCCAGCCACCGGAGTATTGTTTCCGGCGAGGTATAAACTCACGATTAAATGGTCCGTTTCACATAATAATCGTTCCCAAACGTTGCCTTAGACTTTGAAACCCCATCATTAAAACGAGCTATAACGCACATTTTATTGAGTTTAATTCGTGTCATATAGTAACCGATCGGACCCCTTTATGATACCTTCAAAAAACGAGCTATAACGCACATTTTATTAAGTCAAAGTCTTAGTCAAATAGTCAATTCATCATAAAACCTTACTTTATGGTGTTGACCAATTTTAATGGCTAATTGAATCCAAAACTAGTATAAAAACCCACCTATGACCCATTATACTTTGCACCTCTAATTGTTTCAATCCGATTAAACTTTCCCTCATACCTTTCTTCTATAGTCTATTACTTCTACACTTGAAGCTTTGATTATAAGCTCTTGTAATTGGCAACTTTGGGGCTACACATATTCTATTTCTCGAGACTTAATACTTTGCTAAGGTGAGTTTTACATGGCCCCTTTTCTATTTATCACCATTTTTGGGGTGAAACATGTTACAACATCATTTATGCAATTCAATCATCAATGTGTCTATGTGTTTTTCTATGTTGCATTATGTCTTGAACATGACTAGGGTAAGCACAATTCTAGCATAATCATTAACATTGATCAGCCGACGGTATACATTGATAGATCTATTGGACTGACAATCCCACCCGGATACGTGCCTCCTACAAAGGTAGCGTGGGTGTTTGTTACTGCAATATAAACGAGTGAACCATGAGCGTATGGGATGTACCACAATACAACAGTCACAAGGGTTGATTATGCACTCGATTTACTTCTAGTATGTTTTCACATATGGACTAGATTGCCATGACACATGAATTGCACAACAATTTTATTCGATTATCAAAACCTATGTAATTCTCACCAACTTTTGTTGACCCAAAATATTTTCAACTTAACATGTTTCAGGTTCTACTTGCTTGAAGATTTGAATTAATGCTTGAAGATGTGTGCATAGTTTTATTCAATTTGATGTACGAATTCTTGTAGAATAATTGTATGTAATTTATTTAAATCATATAATGAAATTTATTATTTACCATGAGCTACTGAACAATCATCAATACGTGACATCCCGATGTTTCCGCCATCGGTTGGGGTGTTACATCATGTACCATTATTATTAAACTTACGTATATTACTTACAAAGCAATGTGCTCTTTGATATGTTTTGTGTGAATTGTATGAACGATTTGTCAAAGTCATTAACCTTTGGGCCGCACCTAACAATGAGTAGTACTACGAATTATATCCCTTGGTTATTTACGTGAACGAGTTAAGTCCTTGGTCATTGTTATGGTTTTCTTGAACGATGGGTGAACGATTATTGAACGATGGGAGGCTTGATTTTGACCCTTTTACATGTTACAAACATCAAGGCACATAAATTGCAAATTACTGTTTGAACGAAAATGGATATACTCACCAATGCATTATATGTGTTGACAAATTATTTTGTACATGTTTCAGGTGAAGTTTGATCTTGCATGCTTTTCACGCTTAGGCTGGACCTAGTGCTTAAATAAAAGTTGAACATTTATTTTCTATGTTTAAGATATCTATTAAGACTCTTTGTATTTCATTTTGAATAATGGAAGTTATTTGCTATTAATATTTACATTTTAGTCCATGTGCTTTTGAACAATCGTCACTACGTGACACCTCGATGTTTCCGCCATCGGTTGGGGTGTTACAATATTTCTCTCGTTCAATCTCGTCCATTTATTCTTTAGATTCAAGGCCCAAAATTTTTCATGCACTTTTTACATTAAGGATTCTTTTTACATATAACTGTCTCATTTCTTTTTAACCAACAACTTTTAACGATAATCCCACGCCCAAAAGTCTATTTTGACACTTTCACGGGTATACAACTTGTATGGATTATACTAATCGTATACCTGGCATTGGGTTTTTTTTTGTTTGTATACTTTTTTTATATATGTGTGTGTCAATCTTATACTCATATACAGGGGTCATATAGGCTATGTGGGTTTGTAAAGCCAATTTTTTTTGTTGGTCGAATATTGATTTTTATCGGTCGTATAAGATTATACGGGTGTACATGTTTACATAATCTCAAAACAAACAAACAAAAAGGGATGTACTGATAGCAATGCCTTTTTAACACTTACGAACCACGTGAATTTCATAAACTCTCGTAACCTTGGTTTTTACTTCTCGTATATCACGTTCAATTTTCATATCACTAAGGGGGACAGGGCGCTACCAGAATTGGTCACGGGTACCCCACTACCAGCACGGTAACACCGCCGCCACCCATGCTGGTAATGGTCCCGTGAACCGGATTCGGGTTTTAGTTGTCGTGCTGGTACACGAACGTGAGGCACAAACTTTCACACAAATTATTTTTTTTCTTTTTCTTTACTTCAACCCATTAATATTTGTAGGTAAATAAACACACCCAACAAAACAAGATTAAAATACCCAACAAAACAAGATTCAAAATAATCAGTCAAATCTTTACAAACATTTAAAACAAATATATATAAAGTGAAGAACACAAAATATACAGAGTGGGATTGATTACCTGTATTTGTATTACAAAATATTGCAAGAATGGAAAGCTATCAGTTATTGAATGAAGAAAAAATTACACCGTTAGTCCTTATGGTTTACCCCAAATTTCAATGTAAGGTATTAAAGTTTTATTGTTTCATATTAGGGTATTAGACTTTTAATTTGTTTCAATGTAGGGTATTAGGCATTAACCAAGTTAAAGTCAACTGACTTGACCCTCATGTGAGTTGCACGTGAGGGTAATATGGTCATTTCATCTCCTACACCTTTAAATCCATAATATTAATAAAAAAACCTCACAATTTCAAAACCCATAATGTAATACCCGAAAAATTCGAAAACATTATATAAATAAATAGTCGATTAATTATGTCGGATCTTAAATAAGTTTGATGCATCGTTGAATCGATTAAATGATTATCATAACTAACCGAACATTTTATATACTAATTATTAATTATTAGTATTATTGTTTATAAATAAAAATTATGATATTTTGGAAACTATGTGTTTGAAAATATATTTTAAATCAAGTTGTTAATGATAATATTCCTTGCTCCTACACTTCCTAGAACTTCCGAAATTTAGGCCATAATTATTTCCTAAACTGTTGCCTAAATTGTGAATAAAATCAAATGCTTTGTTTTTGTATTATTTAAAAAAAAAAAAAAGAAACCTAACATTATTCTGAATCACCATGCTCGCCGCCTGTGGTCGTCACGAATCGGTTTCAGATCAGCCCCTCTCCGTGTCCTATCGTGAGTTGGGTTTTGGTTCCGTCATCGCTGCACCACTCTCACGGCGATTTTTCTTGTTCTCTCCGACTATAAATTTACCGATTGAGAGCTAAGAAGCGGAGGCACTTCGAATCATCTCCGTGTACGGGAATCTCGTAAGCAAGTTCTGAAGGTTTGTAAGTCCTTGGGTACCTTGTGTTACTAACAGGCTGAAAACTCGAGGGTTTGATCGACGATTCAGGTACCTATATAAGTCCGTGTTTTACCATCTTCGTTTTGGAACCCATCGATTTGAAAAGATAGTGCTTAGTTGTGATTTACAAAATGGAGTTTGTGATGACTAAAGATTCTGTTCCGTTTTTTTTTTCCTTTAGTCATGCATACTTAAACATCATGGACACCATATGTATATGATTTAATTAAGAATGGGTTATTTAATTATAAATAAACTTTTCAGTGTAAGGAAAATTATTTGCATGATCACTATCCAACACACATTTTTGGTTATTATATATTACGTACACTTAAATACTAAATTGGTTATGTTGGTTTTTTTTAAGTGATCTATGATTTCAGATATATAATTTAAACCATGTTTTATCGTAGAAAAGAGGGACTGTTGTATAACATGACTTCTTCTTATTAAGTATGCATGAACCAAGTTACTAAAATTCTAGTATGATGTGGAACTACAACACTAATCCGTTAAATACTCTTTATAAATAAAATTTAATAGTTTTTGCCGTCATAAATTTAATGGCGAGTAACCTAGTTGGCTTGATGGAATGTAATAAATAAATTAATGTGGGAAATATAGGTTCTTGTGGTTATAAGAGGATGGCTTAAACTACTCTGGGACGAGTTAAAATAAGGTACGGATTCTGTTTCCTTTTAATCATAGTATAACTTTCGTTTCTTTCCATGTGTACGGGTTCGTTAGTCATATCATCTTAGTATAAAATTTATATCCGTTACTTTGTAGTACGGACTTACGTGTATGTTTAGAGTCTGTTGGTCATCGTTTTATACGTATCATCGGTTCGTATTTGGTTCGTTAATTGGGTCGGTGTGTATTTGTCAATTTGTTGTTAGTGTGTCATAGCATGCCATACCTCTGACTTGTACTCATGGTCGCATGTTCCAGATAGTGTCATTTTAGTTTGCCTGTAATTATTTACATGGCCTAAGCTTTTGTACTCTGTCACCCGAGCAGTTTGTTTTGACTTGTCGTTGGGGCGTCAGCGACATGAACACTTTCCGTGACAGTGCGTAATCAAAATCACGGCGTCTTTAACATGGTCCCTTAGAGGCGTATGGATATATCCTAGATCTGATTCTGACTTCTGTCATATGTTTATGTTTTGTGGAGATTGGAATAATGGGTGTACGCCACACTCACCGTCTCATAGGTGCATGGACTAGCTAGCTATGTACCAGTTTGTAAGTTTGATTAGGCTCGTGGGTGCTTCCGTTTGACGTGACTTACTTTATTTATATGAATAGTCATGTAGTTTGATGTGTGTATTTGTTCTGATAAGTTTCTGATATCGTTCTTATATGCTTCGGTATGTGTTGGTTATGTTCCGGTCAAGTATCAGGTTTTGCCTCGGATTATGTTCATCAATTGTTTCGATATAAAAGTTTGGTTTCAAGTTTGAAATAGAGTTCGTTTGCTTTTCGTATTCCCTTTCGTATGTTCACTTCAGTCTCAGTTCTATTATGTCTTGCTTTTCCGCTGCGTTGAAATTATTTGTACTGTTGATTCCTCCGTTACTGGGCAATTTTTGGCTCAGCCGTATTTTCTTTTGTTGTGTTGTCTTATTTGTTTCGCAGGTAATATGGGATATTGGGGGATCAGTGAAGAGCGTTAAAAGAAGTTGAACAATCAGTATTCATTAATTGATTTCTACAAAATAATAAATGGTAATTATGACCTTTATGTTTTAATATTATGGATTGGTTTTTGTCTTGATATCTGTAAGCGTGACACGTCAGCCCTAGCCGGGTTGGGGTGTGATCACAAGGACGAGTATCACAAGGACGTTTATGGTAATCATTCTTTTAATAAGATTCATTTGATGATAACTCAATAAAAATACGCTTTTTTTATAAAAATGTTTACTTTTCAGGTCTGTATGAAGAGTTGTTTTGTTTGAAGATTTATTACGGTGGATGGTTTACTGAGTTTCCTGATATGGATTATGAGAATGGTAATTGTGATTATGTTGATTTGCTTAACAGGGAGGGTTTTAATATAACAGAGTTGAATGAAATTGCAAAATCACTTGGGTTTAAAGATGTGGGGCTTCTGCATTATCATTATGTAGTTCCTTATCATGATTTAGATTTTGGGTTAAGGCCATTACGTACATATAGTGATGTACAAAGTTTGTTGAGGCATGTGGATTCTCATAAGGAAATAACTGTTTATATTGAAGAAGGGCAGAGCATGGTAGGGATACAGCCTAAAACTAAAACACCAGTCAAAAAAACTACTGATAACATAGATGTAGGAGAATCACAAGTTATAGATGCATTGTTTGAAAGAATTTTTAGTGAAGTTATGAATCCTGAACCTGAGTTGCTAACTAATGGAGATATTAGTGATGAAGTAGATAGGAAAGGAAAAGCAAAGGTTGATGAAACAGTAGTACCTAAGTTCACAAGTCCTGAAGTTGAAATCGATGAAAATGAAATAGTTGATGTTGATAATCAGCTGTTTGAGGTTGAAGTTGATATGTCAAACTTTGATAGAAAGAACATACTTGGTGACACACATGAAGCAAATATCCAGTCACATCATAATGATGATGCAGATGAGTGTTTAAGTAATGATTCCTTTGGTACCTCTGAATCAGAAGAAGGTGGTGGGTTGGAAGACATTAGGAATAAGGCAATAAGAAGACTAAGGAAAAATGCAGAAAAAACGAGTCAAAAGTGTTTGTTTTTTGTTGGGCAGAAGTTTGGGGATAATAGTGAAGTGAAGAAGTTAATAAGGAAGCATGCAATAGAAACTAGGAGGGAAATTGGGTTTCAAAGGAATGATCAAGTGAGGGTCAGGGCTGTCTGCAATGGGCTAGTTCCATCTTTTGATGATACTGCTGGGTCAAGTAGTCAAATTGTAAAAGCAGAATGTGTAAAACAGGTTAAAGAGCCAAAAAGATGGTGGTAGGAAAACAAAAGAAGACCCCAGTAAATGTCCATGGAGTGTGTATGTTGCTAAAGTTGAGAATCAACCAACTTGGCAAGTTAGGACATATAACCCACAACACAGGTGCCTTCAAAGCAGGTCTGTGAGGCCTTTTACTGCTAACTGGCTTTCTAAGGAGGTTATCCAACAACTGGAATCAAATCCTAACATACCTGTCAAGGCTATACAAGACCAAATGCAGAAGAAGTATCAAATGCAAGTATCTAAAATGAAGGCTTTCAGGGCTAAAGCAGAAGTTGTTAGACTGGTTATGGGTGATTACACTAAACAATACAGGGTGTTAAGGGATTATGCACTAGAGTTGATGAGGACAAATCCTAACACAACAGTGAAAATTGATTTTGAACTGACTCTTTCATTTCTTTAAGTGAGTATTCATACATTACCAGCTGACCTTTCAAATCCCTCACTTGCATCTCAAGAACAGACCTCGAGTTCACCAGCCCTTTAATGATGTTGGTAGTACGATTGCACAATGGAGGCTCAACCCATGCAAAAAAGGAACATCTTGAACGCTGAAACATATCATGTATTACCATTAATACTCATTCGACTATCAAATGGTCAAAATGTCACATTAAAATCGCCTAATTTCTAGGGTTTGAAATACATACCAGAGCAGCACATGTGTAGAACTGACGACCTGGATTATGTTCAGTCCACGAGGTTTTGATTGCAGCTTGCCTACCACATCTGCAGAACACCATGATTGTTGGATGATCGTGATTCTGATGATCGTGATTCTGATGATCGATTGGGGTTGATTGGTGATGGTTGATGTCTTTGAAACAGGGGTGAAGATCAGTTATTAATAAGGAGGATGATGTATGGTGTATGAACGTTGGAGATAAAATGACAATATTACCCTCACGTGCAAATCACGTGAGGGTCACATCTCAGTTAAGTTTAAAACGTAGTTAGTGCCTAATACCCTACATTGAAAGAAATTAAAAGCCTAATACCCTACATTGAAACAAATTAAAAGTCTAATACCCTAATATGAAACAATAAAACTTTAATACCTTACATTGAAATTTGGGGTAAACCATAAGGACTAACGGCGTAATTTTTTTCTTGAATGAAAGATATTAAAAAGTTAGGATTTGGGGTCAAGATTTTGCAAAATTATTTTGTTTGGGCCTTTGAAGTCTTAACGGGGGAATGAACAAAGAAAGTGTAAAATGGGAAGAAGAAACTTGGAAGACTTGAAGGGCATAAATTCTTTTTGGAATTATTAAACTTAATAAAAGGACTTTGTATTTATCTTTTTTGTTTTTTTGAACGATACTTTGTTGTATCCTTATATATGCTTGTTTCCTTTGTTTTTATTATTATTATTAATATTATTTTTGAAAATAATTGATAGTTGGGTAAATAATCAGTGAAGTGTTGCCTCTAAAAAAGTGTTTCAGTGAAGAAAATCAGTGAAGTAATGTGGCAGTGCAGGATTGGTAGAAATAAGTGAAGTGGAAACTTCTTCAGTGGAGCGCCCCTTCCCCTCTAAGACCATGTGTAAGACCCACCGTAGTGGAAGCGTTATTGAGCGTGATTTTGTAATATAACGCCGGAACACCACTACAGGGGGCGCGAGAGCCTTTTTTGGTGTCAGGCATTATTTTCTTAACGCGCGTTACAAAATCTGGGGACCAATACAAATTTGCCACGTGGACGAGGGGGGGGGGGGGGGGGGGGGAAGAAACGGTCAAAAAAAATTTGACCGTTGGCCATTAATTATTTTTGAACGGTAACTTATTTTTTTTATAGATTATATATATACACACAATATACACATATAACACAAACTAAAAAAAAACACACACCACAACACAAACAAACCTACTAAAACACAAACATGTTTCCATATGGTTCACCGTTTGGGGTCCCGTCTCGCCCGGGTCCGAGGCCAAACACTACGAGGCCAAACACTACTCAACTGCCACCCACTTGGGGCGAATTTGACGCGAACACAATGGGATACGCTCAACGTCTAGGCATGCCAGGTCAATATTTTCAAGGGTTTCTGCCAAACATGAACCTAAACTATGTCCAAGCTTCTCAACAGGAGCCCGAGGTCATGCCTGAAACTCAAGGCGACCCAACCAACCACGTGAACCCGAGGGTTCTCAACGGGGGAGGGGGGAGACGCTCCCACCGAAGAAAAGATCCTAACGCACCTCGTCAAAAAAAGAAACAAGAACGGTGGGAAAAAGACGAGGAGTTTGCTTTAGCGCGGGCTTGGCTCGACATATCGGAGGATCCCGAAGTTGGTTATTATTTTTTTGTGTTTATATATGTTTAACCATATATATATATATATATATATATATATATATATAACGTGGTTAGTACTTTTTTTGTGTTCTAATCCTATAATATTTTTTTGTAGCAAACTATCAAGACAAACCGCTCTTTTGGATAAGAATTCGAGAGCTGTTTTTTACCGTCATGGGTAGAGGGGAGTATCGAGATAACGGCTCGATATCGGGAAAGTGGACGGATATAAATACTAAATGTCATGCGTTTGCGGAGGTTTACCAACGCTGTAAAGATAACATGGGCAGTGGGGAAGGTGATGATGGTTTGTTGGCAAGAGCGTTGGACGAGATGAGAGAAACCCGTGGCCCGTTTTCGTATTTTAGGATTTGGGACATGTTGAGAAAAACTCCTAAGTGGGTTAATGTACCGCCTATGGGGTCCGGTAATAGGCGCAAAATCAAGAGAGGATGAGGAGGATCATTGTGACACCCGTCACCCGTCACCCTTATCTTTTATCTAAATGTCAAATCTAGTCCTCATACCTTCCATCTGTTAATCGTCATATTATTAATATTTTTTTTTAAATTTTAACGTTCAAGGTTTATTAAATATTATATGTGACATTGAAATTCCTCGATAAAAACTTTCGAAATACAAACTTATTTAGTTATTTGATAAATTAGGACAAAATGTTAAAGTTTAAAAAGTTTTGGATTGGTTAGTGTTAAAAGCTAGTTAGTGTGGTTAAGTTTTATAAGGAAAAAAAACTAACCAAGTTAAACATAAAACTAATAAGGTTAAATATGAGGGACTGAAGTTGCCAATTATCAAAAGATTTGAAATTGTGTCTCCCTCCTCTCTGCCACACGTTTTTCCGGCGACAAGGCCTCCGGCTACCGGAATTTATTCCGGCCAACCTTCAAAACCATTTTTTTTTACGTTTCAATCCGTTTCTCTTGCACCATAACGTTTCTCCATGAGATGCAAACGTATTCCCTCATAAAAACACTCATAAACACGCGTTTTGATTGGGTTTTAAACCCGGTTATAAGGTGTAACGCTCGGAGTAATTAACAAGCATTAAAGGTCCGATGTTTTAATGAATTCCTTTATAACCGAACACATCATATCATTGCGGCATCATTTGTCTTTCAAAACGACTTGCAAAACTACAGAAATCGCTCAAGAAAGCTCACATTTTTTCGGTTGTATTATCATGAACAAATCTCGCCGTTCTGACTCAATACGTGTTTGTAAGTTATTGTTCTTATCGCCATTTTGTTTCTTTCTATTTTCCGATCATAAGCCCTCTATTACAGAGCGTTATCGGGTCTTGAATCGGATTATTGTGTAAGCTAGGGTTAGGGTTTATGTTAGAATTGGGGAAGAAGATGAAGTCTGAATATTGTTTTTATATTTTTGTTTTCTAAATTATTCAACAATCAAGGCTGTAGAGTAGTGGTTTGTGTGTGTGTTTGGTACAGCCATGACCCGGGTTCGAGTCCCCCTACCCGCGGTACATGAAGTGTTTTTTTTTTTAAAACCCTATTTCTTTTGTTAATTATTTTTATTCATTCATTATTATGTATATCAAACTTATTTAATTCATAATAAATTCATTTTTACTCCAAAAATTATGAAAATTTAGGAGTAGTATCTTGACACCATAAAGAAAATTACCACATTTTTATTTTCTGGAAAATGTTTTATTTTTATATTTTTATTGAATTAAATTGTTTTAATAATATTTAATTGATTAAAATTTCATTTTTAATGATTTTAATCTCAAACTTTTTGTGAAACTATTCCTAATCATTATGAACTGAAATAAAAATATTTGGTTCAGAAAACAATTAGTTTTATTGATTTTCCTAATTTTAATCATTAAAACATAATTAATCTCGTAAATCAGTTTTAAATATAAATAAGTTTATATAAATTATGGGAAAATTATTCTAATTTGTTTACATCAGAAATCATCCATTTTCTATAAAACTAGCATTTTTGGATCATGTCTTGTATTATTAGTATTATTTATCAATTACGACATAATTAAACGTTTATTTATTTATACTATTACAACATCTATTTTATAAATACTTTTCTTATAAAATAGAAATATTTCTTATGTTAGAAAGTCTTAATTATTATTTGTCGGATCATCGTGTAACTCATAATTATTTATTTTAATATTTATGATTATCGTAGTTATTTACAATAATCAGTTAAAGTAATTAACTAAATGATTTTGCCTTAATTATTCAAATATATTTACATCTAAATATTCAAATAGTAATAATTATATTACCTAAACCACATTTACAAACTTTGATATATTATTTTTGACATACAACTTTTACATTAATGCAATTTATCATAAAACTCTAATTCCCCAAATCGACTTAGCAAACCCTAATGCCTTAGATCCTAGATACCTTAGACTTTTTAGACATTTCCTTATTAGTATGCTTACACAATAAAGGTTGAATTCCTCGGAATTCCCATTACTTAGCTCACGACCGCTTAAGTGGATTTTGATCGCTTTCGCAAACTGTGAGTATATCTTTCCCCTTTTTACTGTTTTACATTTTGGGGTGACTCATGTACTTACCATCAAGTTTCTATTTCTTTTACTAAATGCAATTCTCATGTGTGTTTGCTTTATATTAATTTGTGTGTCTATGACTTGTCAAAATCATTAACATTTGAGGGCCTGGCATTTCAATGAATAGTACTATGGTATATACCCTTGTGACTCTGTTGAGAGTCCTCGTCATTGCTATGTATTACATTACTACTAGCACATACTATATATATCTGCTTTTCTTTACATAGGGTTGATTTGAACGGATATTACTTATTACATAATTGCAAATGGTACCGCACATGAATTGCTAAACACTTTTCCTACTACATTTATTCAAACAGGGTATGCTCACCAATACATTTTGTATTGACCAAAACGTTTTCGTACATGTTTCAGGTTGTTTTGAGATGCATCCTTTAAGCTTTCGGATTTATATTTAGATTTTGATTCATTGTATTACAATTTAGTTGGCAGTTAGAATCGTTGTATTTCATTTCAATGTAATAAATTATTTAATCAATGTATTCAAATTTACACTTTAGTCCATGTGCTATTGAACAATCGTCACTACGTGGCACCTCGATGTTTCCGCCATCGGTTGGGGTGTTACAGATTGGTATCAGAGCCATGGTTATAGGGAATTAGGTTATTAGAATGCCTTTTAGCCTAGTCTATAACTAAGTTTACTTTCACGAGCCCTCTCGTTTATATTCCTCTTTATTCTTATATTTTCCTTTTAGGTATTTTTGCTATGATATTTTCTCGTTATTCTTTCGGTATTTTGCTTAGAAAAGAATACACTCGTATTTCACAAACAAAACGATAGCGCCAAGTTAGGAGTGACATCCATACCTTGGTGATTAGTTTCACTCCTCTATATGTTATTTATCTTAGGAATATGTCTTTGAGATAGGAGTGACATCCACACCTCAAAGAGTATTTCCTTCAAAAAGAAACTTAACCACTAAGCTGGGAGTGATATCCTTAACTTAGTGATTGGTTTCATTCCACAATCGTTTTCAATTTTGAAATACATCTTTGAGTTAGGAGTGAAATCCACATCTCAAGGATCTATTGCTACATCTCGTTGAATATGAATTTTCTTAAATATTGGTAATCTTTTACATACGTTAATATTATCATTCACGTCATTTTAAATCATGGTCTTTTAAAACACATTAGAATTACACATACTTCATAAAATGGTTTCATTTTGCATTTTACAAATTTGTACTGCATATTTTAAAGGACAAATGTAAATCCTTTGTTTTCATATGACGTAACCAATATATGTTTTCGAAAGAAACTTGCAACTAATAATAAGCCTTTTGAGCAAAACCCTGTTATACTTTACATTATTTTGTTCCTCGTCGTAACCAACGAACATACTAGTTGATAACTCATATGAGATCTAAGCCAGTGCCCAAGTACGACTCGGATTAGAGTATTTCTTTAATCCGAGGGGAAACGGTGTAAATCTCGGAGTTTATCAATATGGGTGTTTAGAGCCATCGATGTGAACAAAAGTTACCGGTTAAGGGTGAACCCGAAAGGGAAGAACCTCTAACCATGTCTTATACTTACATGTTATTCACATTACAGTTAAAGGGAAAACCCGGAAGGGAAAAACCTCTAACCATGTCATGATTGAACATTATTTCATTACAGTGGCTATTACATTTTGATTGCACGCATTTGTTCCTGGTATTACTTAGGATAGGGTTATGGAAAAAGCATAACACCCTAATGTAAGGTAAATCGATGATTACGGTCCGGAACGCAATCATGGGTTTACAGGTACATGAGGGTGGTGTGTAATTCTATTTAGGCTGTTGGTAGACAATCAGTACGAGTCCAAAGTATCGGGAGTGTGGTGGGTCAGCTGCGGTACACCCTATATATAAACATAAACGATACTGCGGGAACGGACTAGGAGACTAACCAAGAACCTACCCATTACTCATTACTAGCTTCAAGTAGTTTTGTTGGAGCCTTCTTTATTGATCATCTCTATAGAAAACCTTAAACCTTGTGTACTCTTACACTCTCTGTTAGTCAAAATCCTGTTACCTATCCTTAATAAAGTTCGGTCAGAAACCTTTCTAAAGTAGGGGAGACTGCTTCATTATTATCTCTGCCCCTCACCCGTTACGCATTCCCAAAACTTTTCTTATTTAAACTCACAGCTTTCTAACCTTGGGTTAACTGTCAAAGATTTTGAAACAATTACTTTGGGTATTAGGCAACTATTTTAAATTTTGTTAAATCATAAATGATGGAGTTTTCTTTTAAACATCTAGTTGACTTTTACAACGCCTTTTGTGTCATAGTAGCCTCTACTTGAAAGGAATTTCGAGACGAAATTTTCTAAAGTAGGGGAGACTGTGACACCCGTCACCCTTATCTTTTATCTAAATGTTAAATCTAGTCCTCATACCTTCCATCTGTTAATCGTCATATTATTAATATTTTTTTTTAAATTTTAACGTTCAAGGTTTATTAAATATTATATGTGACATTGAAATTCCTCGATAAAAACTTTTGAAATACAAACTTATTTAGTTATTTGATAAATTAGGACAAAATGTTAAAGTTTAAAAAGTTTTGGATTGGTTAATGTTAAAAGCTAGTTAGTGTGGTTAAGTTTTATAAAAAAAAAAACCAAGTTAAACATAAAACTAATAAGGTTAAATATGAGGGACTGAAGTTGCCAATTATCAAAAGATTTGAAATTGTGTCTCCCTCCTCTCTGCCACACGTTTTTCCGACAACAAGGCCTCCGGCCACCGGAATTTATTCCGGCCAACCTTCAAAACCATTTTTTTACGTTTCAATCCGTTTCTCTTGCACCATAACGTTTCTCCATGAGATGCAAACGTATTCCCTCATAAAAACACTCATAAACACGCGTTTTGATTGGGTTTTAAACCGGTTATAAGGTGTAACGCTCGGAGTAATTAACAAGCATTAAAGGTCCGATGTTTTAATGAATTCCTTTATAACCGAACACATCATATCATTGCGGCATCATTTGTCTTTCAAAACGACTTGCAAAACTACAGAAATCGCTCAAGAAAGCTCACATTTTTTTGGTTGTATTATCATGAACAAATCTCGCCGTTCTGACTCAATACGTGTTTGTAAGTTATTGTTCTTATCGCCATTTTGTTTCTTTCTATTTTCCGATCATAAGCCCTCTATTACAGAGCGTTATCGGGTCTTGAATTGGATTATTGTGTAAGCTAGGGTTTGGGTTTATGTTAGAATTGGGGAAGAAGATGAAGTCTGAATATTGTTTTTATATTTTTGTTTTCTAAATTATTCAACAATCAAGGCTGTAGAGTAGTGGTTTGTGTGTGTGTTTGGTACAGCCATGACCCGGGTTCGAGTCCCCCTACCCGCGGTACATGAAGTGTTTTTTTTAAAACCCTATTTCTTTTGTTAATTATTTTTATTCATTCATTATTATGTATATCAAACTTATTTAATTCATAATAAATTCATTTTTACTCCAAAAATTATGAAAATTTAGGAGTAGTATTTTGACACCATAAAGAAAATTACCACATTTTTATTTTCTGGAAAATGTTTTATTTTTATATTTTTATTGAATTAAATTATTTTAATCATATTTAATTGATTAAAAATTCATTTTTAATGATTTTAATCTCAAACTTTTTGTGAAACTATTCCTAATCATTATGAACATAAATAAAAATATTTGGTTCAGAAAACAATTAGTTTTATTGATTTTCCTAATTTTAATCATTAAAACATAATGTAATCTCGTTAAATCAGTTTTAAATATAAATAAGTTTATATAAATTATGGGAAAATTATTCTAATTTGTTTACATCAGAAATCATCCATTTTCTATAAAACTAGCATTTTTGGATCATGTTTTGTATTATTAGTATTATTTATCAATTACGACATAATTAAACGTTATTTATTTATATTATTACAACATCTATTTTATAAATACTTTTCTTATAAAATAGAATTATTTCTTATGTTAGAAAGTCTTAATTATTATTTGTCGGATCATCGTGTAACACATAATTATTTATTTTAATATTTTTGATTATCGTAGTTATTTACAATAATCAGTTAAAGTAATTAACTACATGATTTTGCCATAAAGTTTTACCAACGCTGACTTCTCCTATGAGCGAACGAAAGGTTTTTCACCGGAAACCTATTCCGGCAAATATTCAGGCAAGGTTAACCAAGTTTTACGTATCAAATCTTCCCGAGCGATGTAGTGGAGCGGATCTAGCCAAGGTGATTAGAGGAATGGGAGATATCTTTGATATTTTCATCACTCGAAAACGAGACAAGGAGGGCAACAGGTTCGGATTTTTTTCTATGATTGATGTTAAGGATAGGGTGGAGATGGAAAAGAATGTTTCTGCTATCAGGATGGGGGAATACAAACTGAAGTGCAACGTAGCAAGGTTCGTACTTAAAGAAGGGGAGATTAAGCAGCCAAAAGTTTTTATGGAGAAACAATATACAAAGGCGAATGAAGATGAAGGTTTCAAAGGTGAGAGGACAAAGAAGGAGAGCTTTCAGGCTAATCTGTCTTACAAAGAAGTTTTCTTAGGGGTTTCACGTGGTAAGCTTGTTATTGTGGATGACGATTTAGTGGCGTTTCAAAACTTGCATGGGAGGGCCATATTAGTACGTCTCAGTTCTTTTGCTGTTCTACAAAGTATTAAAAAAATCTTATTGGACATGAAATTACAAGAAGGGTCTGTTCGGTGTTTGGGTGGTCTTCAGATTTTAATCTTTTTTAAAACCAAAGATCATGCTGTTATGGCTTTGAATGAGTTAGTAGGAAGGAAAGATGTGTTCTTGGAGCCGGAGATATGGGAAGGACAACATAATACGTTTGAAAGAATTGCGTGGCTTAGAGTGTATGGCATTCCGATGTGTGTTACTGATAATAAGGTAGTGAATGACATCGGTAATCTGTTTGGTGAGGGTGTCAAACCTGCTAGGGTGGAACGTGATGGATTGGATGCTTCGTTTCAATTCGTCGGCGTTCTTGTAAAAAATGGCAAGTATATTCATGAGGAGGCGTTTCTGAAATGGCGAGGTAGGACGATTAGAGTTTGGGTAATGGAGGATACCAACGATTGGTTGGAAGATTTTATTTTAGAGACCAAGCCTGATGGTGATATTGGTGAGGTAGATACGAATGATGCTGACGGTAATGCAGGCAATTCTTGTTCGGAATCGACGCCGGTGGAATCAGCGGCGAAGGAGGGTAACGGAATGGAAACTTTTTCGGAAGAAGTTAATGCGGAAGTTATTGCAGGTAATTATGATATTAATTTTGCCGATTTTGATGCGGAAGTTTCTAAAGATGGGTTTGCTAAGTCAAACTTGCCTCTATTTGGGAATCAATCGGTAGTTAATGATGGGGTCCATAAAAAAACAAGCGTAAAAAGAATGACAGATCTAAGGAAATGGGCCGGTCCAGTCCAGGGGAGTACGTTAGTAGTAACGAGCGGGCCCATCAAGGAGCCCAAGGTAGTTGAGGACCCATTCAATCTTGAGCCTACTATTCTGGGCATTGACGTACATGTGGTGAAAGAACGTGGGCCTAAATCCATTCCGGTAGCTAATTCATTTGAAGCATTGATTGATATGGATGAGGTTGAATGTGGCGTTCCAGCAGATACAGAGGTGGGTGGGGTACAAGATGGTTCTCAAAAGGATAAGGGTGAACAGGTGGAAGGAAATCAAATTGAAGGTCCGGTGGAGACTGATATTGACAATGAGATGAATCGTACTAAGAGTTTGGGGAGTACATTGGGGGCACAGTTGGAGGGATTTGATGAGTTGGTAGAACTAACAGTTCAAGGAGCAAGGGTACAATCAGGTAAATCATGAACTGTTTGTCTATTAATATTCGTGGGATTGGGAAGATGGGTAAAGGGGATTGGGTTAAATCGTTGATTAGTAAACACGGGGTTCAGTTTTTGGCGATTCAAGAGACGTTAATTAGTAGTGGTAATGGGTATGATTTTGGAAAATTATGGAATGGCCGTAGCTGTGATTATGATTTGGTTTTGTCGAGCGGTAGGTCAGGAGGGTTAGTGAGTATGTGGGATACTAGCAAGCTTCGAAAATGTAGCACAGTGACTGATCAGAATTTTATTCTCACTACGGGGACTTTGGTCGAAGACGGGTCGGTTATCAATTTAGTTAATGTATATGCTCCCCAAAAGGCTGTCGAGAAAAGATTATTATGGTCGCGGCTTTTAGATTTGATTCTTTCTGGTGAAGGGATGTGGGTTTTTATAGGGGATTTCAATGTGGTTAGATGGGTTGAGGAACGAAAAAAATTCTAAGTTCAATAAAGGTATGGCAAACGATTTTAATTCTTTTATTGAGGAAGCGAGTTTACATGAGTATATAATGCGGGGGAACAGATTTACCTTCTTGGCTGGTTCAGGGAATGAAATTAAAATGAGTAAAATTGATCGTCTTCTGGTCTGTCAAGAGTTTTTTAGTAGATGGTCTGGTGCAACTCTAAGAACCTTGGCACGTGATTATTCTGATCATTGCCCTTTGTTGCTGACTGTGTCGTACTCTAATTTTGGGGCTAAGCCCTTTAGATGGTTTAATTCATGGTTGGATAGGGATGGCTGCGAGCAGGTGGTTGTTCAGGCTTTGGAGAATTGCAATTATACGGGGAACCCGGATGTTATTATTCAAAACAAGTTGGGTGCGGTTAGAAATGCGCTTCGGAATTGGTGGAAAGTCACGTGTAAAACAGAGGAGGATCAGTTTATGTTGATCAAAGATGAGTTGGCGGGTCTTGAGAAAAAGATGGAGAGTGCGGATTTAGAGGAAGATGAAATTTGGGTTTGGGAAGAAAATAAAAAAGAATTGGAGAAATTGTATTACTATAAGAATCGGGATTTACAGCAGAAATCTAGAGTTAATTGGGCGGTGAACGGAGACGAGAATTCCAATTTTTTTCATCGGTGTATTAAAGGAAGGAGGGCGGCGAATGCGATCCGGGTTTATTGATGGATGGGGGTTGGGTGTCAAAACCTCCTATTGTTAAAAGGGAGGTTTTGCGTTATTACAGGAACCTTTTTTAAAAAGGAGTTTAACTCTAGACCTGGTTTAGTTTGTAATAATTTGAAACAGGTTCCGGAGGATGCTGTTGCAGGTCTGATTGCTCCTTTTTCTAGAGAAGAAGTGAAGAATGCCGTTTTTGATTGTGGAGCCGATAAAGCTCCAGGTCCTGATGGGTTCAATTTCAGGTTTATTACGCACTTCTGGAAGTATTTGGAGGATGATTTTATGAAGATGTTTGAAGGCTTTTTCCACACGGGTTCGATTAGTGAAGAGTGCAGTACCTCGTTTATTACTTTAATTGCTAAGATTAAAACTCCGTCGGGTTAAAAGATTACAGACCTATTAACCTGATTGGGGTCATTAGTAAGTTGATATCGAAAGTGCTGGCAGCTAGAATGAAGCAAGTTATTGGGAAGGTTATATCGGTATCTTAGTCCGCTTTCATTAAAGATAGGTACATTCTCGATGGGCCGCTGATTCTTAATGAAATTATGGGGTGGGTTAAAAGGAATAAAAAAAGGGCTTTCTTTTTGAAAATTGATTTTGAAAAAGCGTACGACAATGTGTGTTGGGGAATTCCTGTTGTCGATTTTATCTCAGATGGGGTTTCCTCAGAAATGGTGTTCTTGGGTTAAAGGGGTTATTAGCTCTGCTCGTTCGGCAGTGTTAGTGAATGGATCTCCAACCTTTGAGTTCCAATGTCAAAAGGGTCTCAGGCAAGGATATCCATTGTCTCCATTCTTGTTCTTGATTGTTATGGAGGCCTTGGATTATATGATTTGTAAAGCGGTTGGGTTAGGTTTATTGGATGGGGTGAGTTTAGCGGATGGGGGTATGGGGTGTCTCACATGTTGTACGCCGATGATGCTTTGATTCTTGGTAATTGGAGCAAGGAGAATTTAGAGAACACGAGTCGGTTGCTTCGTATTTTCTATTTATGCTCAGGGTTGAAGATTAATTTTAACAAGTCAGTTATTTATGGGTTGGGAGTGGATGCTACGGAAATGAATAGGGCGTCTCATTTGTTGGGTTGTAAAGTTGGAGAGATGCCATTTACGTATCTTGGCATTAAGGTAGGGGCTAATATGAATAGAGTTTCTAACTGGGATTCGGTTGTGGATTCGATTCGGAGCAGATTGAATAGTTGGAAGGCTAGACTGTTATCTATTGGAGGTCGACTTACTCTCATCAAATCAGTGTTATCTTCTATTCCGGTTTATTGTTTATCTTTGTTTAAAGCCCCGAGTTCGGTGGTGGATGCGATTGAAAAAATCATGAGGAAATTTTTGTGGTGTGGGTGTAAGGAGAATAGAGGGATTTATTGGGTGGCTTGGGAGGTGGTTACTCGGCCTAAAAAAGATGGAGGGTTGGGTGTGGCTAATATTGTAGATGTTAATACGGCCTTGCTTGCCAAATGGGCGTTTAGATTTAAGTCAGACAGGGATAGTTTATGGCGAGGGGTGATAGAAGGTATTCATGGGGTAAGGGCCGGTGGGTGTATTTGCCTAGGAAAAATGGATATACGGGTTGTTGGAATAATATTGTTAGATTGTTGGAAAGATTGGTTGTAGATGGGATGTACTTCAAATATTGCATTAAGGGTAAAGTTGGGAAAAGGGGATAATATTAGATTTTGGAAAGATGTTTGGTATGGAGATTCTCCTCTTATGGTTAGGTGGCCGTCTATTTTTGCCCAAGAGGAAATAAAAATGCTATGGTGGACCAGAGGTTTAAGTTGGTTGGGGACAAAGTGATGCTACATGAAAATTGGAATTTGATGCTTACTCTGTTGAGTTGATTTCTGAACAGCAAGAGGTACAAGAAATGTTGGGTAAAGTCCAATTGTCCAGTACTAAAGATTGCTGGTTGTGGTCACAAGAGTTAAAAAGGGGTGTTTACGGTAGCTGCAGTGAAGCGCTGGTTGCGGAAAAAGCGTTATGAGGCCCCGGACCAGCTTATGAAGTGGGAATCCTGGCTCCCGTTAAAGATTAATATATTTATTTGGCGGTTGGAATTAGACCGAATCCCGACCCGTGAGGCTTTGATTATTAGAAAATTGAATATTTCGGACTTGTCTTGTCCGTTTTGTGAAGCAGTACAGGAAAGTTCAGACATCTTATGGTGAATTGCGGGTTTTCTTTTGGGGTGTGGAGCAGAATTTGGAGTTGGTGCAGAGTTTCTGGTCTGAGTGTGAATTCGGTTCAAGACCTTCTTTTGATGGATTATGTTTATAATAAATCTAAGTGGGTGAAAAAGGTGTTAAGGGGGATAATCATGACGACTTGTTGGTTGCTTTGGCATGAACGTAATAAGAAATTATTCCAAAACTCTATACCCCGAGTGGTGGAGATTGTTGCGAAAGTTAAGGCGTTATGTTTCTTTTGGTTGAAATATCGTCTAGATTTACGGATATTGTTTGGGATGATTGGGTTAAATACCCGTTGTATATGTTGTAATTATGGGGCGTTCCTTGTTTTATAGGTTCGTCTGTTTTTAATGAAGTTTACTTTTCAAAAAAAAAATGATTTTGCCTTAATTATTCAAATATATTTACATCTAAATATTCAAATAGTAATAATTATATTACCTAAACCACATTTACAAACTTTGATATATTATTTTTGACATACAACTTTTACATTAATGCAATTTATCATAGAACTCTAATTCCCCAAATCGACTTAGCAAACCCTAATGCCTTAGATCTTAGATACCTTAGACTTTTTAGACATTTCCTTATTAGTATGCTTACACATTATAGGTTGAATTCCTCGGAATTCCCATTACTTAGCTCACGACCGCTTAAGTGGATTTTGATCGCTTTCGCAAACTGTGAGTATATCTTTCCCCTTTTTACTGTTTTACATTTTGGGTGACTCATGTACTTACCATCAAGTTTCTATTTCTTTTACTAAATGCAATTCTCATGTGTGTTTGCTTTATGTTAATTTGTGTGTCTATGACTTGTCAAATCATTAACATTTGAGGCCTGGCATTTCAATGAATAGTACTATGGTATATACCTTTGTGACTCTGTTGAGAGTCCTCGTCATTGCTATGTATTACATTACTACTAGCGCATACTATATATATCTGCTTTTTTCTTTACATAGGTTGATTTTGAACGGATATTACTTATTACATAATTGCAAATGGTACCGCACATGAATTGCTAAACACTTTTCCTACTACATTTATTCAAACAGGGTATGCTCACCAATACATTTTGTATTGACCAAAACGTTTTCCGTACATGTTTCAGGTTGTTTTGAGATGCATCCTTTAAGCTTTCGGATTTATATTTAGATTTTGATTCATTGTATTACAATTTAGTTGGCAGTTAGAATCGTTGTATTTCATTTCAATGTAATAAATTATTTAATCAATGTATTCAAATTTACACTTTAGTCCATGTGCTATTGAACAATCGTCACTACGTGGCACCTTGATGTTTCCGCCATCGGTTGGGGTGTTACAATCATCATCAAAACGAAGCAAAACCTCCTCTTCGTGAGATCCGGATACACCGTCATCCGATGCTCGCTTTGTGAGTTTAGATGATCCTATTCATTTGGAGGATGAGGAGGATGAAGAGGAGGAGGAACAGGAGGAAGATGAGGATATTCCAAGACTGCCCGGTAGAAGATCAAAAAAGGGTGGCAAGGCGGAGTCGTCTTCGACAGGAGGTGGTGAATTGGGGGAGGATTTTGAGGAAATGAATCGACGACTACAAGATATTCGCGACCTCGGCCAAAGACGTTTTGAAACTATGCACCAGAGAGTGGTCGAGAATAAAAGGTTCGTCGACATTCAAGAGGCGAGGCAAAGGGAAAAGGACATTGAGTTTTTGTCCAAATCGATCGACCACTTCGACAGAGAAGCCCTACGCCTTGCACAACTTCATAGGCAAGAAATTCTTGCAAAATATCGCCTCTAGCGTGTTTAGTTTTATTTTGTGATGCGTTTTTTTTAATTTGCTATTGTATTTTTTTAGTTGTTTTTTTTAATTCAATTAATATTAGTTGTGTGTTTTTTAATATTATTTGTAATTTTTTTATATTTATTTGTCTTTTATTTTAATTATTTTGAGTTAAAAGATTAAAAAAATAATAAAATAAACAACCAATCAGAAACAGGACATTATAAATAACCCCCTACTACTACACCCATTTTTCACTTCATTTTCCCATTGCTGACTCAGCTGCCACGTGGACCAATCAGAATCAGGGGCGTTATAAATAACCTCCTCCACTACACATGGTCTGATGGTGGGTGAATAAGACATTTTTTTGACACTTGACATGTGAGGCCACTTAGTGGGTGAAAGGGGCTTGAAATTTATAAGGGGTGTAGTGGTGTGGTGTGAGGGTGAGAGTGAGGGTGAGTATATAATGATATTAAATTTGAATTAAAAAAACAAAAAATAAATAAAAATGAAGTGTCAGAAAATTATTGCCCATCCACAATTTCACCCCACGCGAAAATGTTCGCTTAGCTATGGTTCACGCCCCTTTTAACAAAGGGGGGTGTTCTTGGGTGAATGGGGCGTCAAAATTGTATTTAACGCTCTTTTCACTTTACCATTACACATGGTATAACTAGCATTTACTGATTTTTTGTATTAAAAATGAAATTGGACCATTTGATTTTACATTTAAGATACTTATGATACATTGAAAATTAAAAAGACAAATGTTCGTTTAGCCTACCTGAAATAAAAAGTAGTGTTGATTGCTCTAGACATGTTTACTTAGCCGTGTTGATTGCTCTATCTTACCATCATTTAGATTAAAGTATGCATGGTCCATTATAACCCACTGATATTCATAAAACAAGTACATCATCACTAGGAACTTTATATGATCCTGTTGCGAAGCGCGAGCTCCAATAGTAGTTAACTAAAAAAAAATAGGAAAATAGGTGTTCGAGACAACCTAGTCCGATCAAACCCATGCCACAAATTACACGTTTCCCAACCTACCAAATCCACCGATTTTGTTACCTTTAGAGCAAGGGCATGTTCGGGTGTTCATCTCCTTATCTCCTTCTTTTACCTCCTTTTCTTCTTAATCCAAAAGTCACAATTTCTAGCTTATGACTTATCTCCTTCTCAAAGCACAAAAACTACTAGAAACTCGTTTCCAAACCATTACCCAAACATTTTTTTTAACTTATTGACTTCTTGGACTAGTATAAGTCATAAGGAGGCGAAAAAAAGGAGAGCCAAACATAAACTAAAAGATCACAAATTTACTCACATGTAACCAAAGCATAAACTATTTTTATGATTATTCTCCTCTTTTGTTTTTTGTTCCGATAAAAGTGATGATCAATATCCTTATCGAATTCTAGTGATTTTCCCACACTTAGGTTATTCACAATAAAAATTGATAGGAAAAGAATAGAAACATAATCACCCTAAAAGGCTAAAACACAATTGTCCCTAAACATTATTGTGCTAAAAATTTAAACCCTTGGTATGATCGTAGCTCTAAGACTCTTTTTCATCACCACCATAAACTTCAACTTCTCACTAAAATCCGCCTTAGATGGTGTTTGGCTGCCCCCCCCCCCCCCCCCTTAACTTATGACAGTCAAAAGTTTAAAAAAAATTGTTTGGATAATTGTTTGAAAATGAGCTTTTGAAAAATTTTGTGCTTTGAAAAGGAGAAAAGATAGGAAAAGTCATAAGTCACAATTTGTAACTTTTAGAATTAAGGAGCTTTTGAGGCAGAAAAAGGAGAAAAAGAGAAGGAGAGCCAAACATGCTCTTACTATTCTCCAGCCACGACCGCCATTTCAAACTCCTGAACCATTCGTGCAATCATCAAACTAACAAGTAGCGTCCCCATCTCCAACCTGGACACATCCTCTGCCCTGCCCCAAACGGAATCAACTTCATTCCACACACACCCGTTACACCACATTTTCACCGACACTACCAACAAACCTATTCGGGTCAAATCTATCTCGTTCGGCCCAATTTTTTGGATCCATTCCGATTCCAGGAAGATATATTTCCACATGGGCCCCTAATGGTATATCATATCCTGTCAGTTTTTGCATGTTCAGTGACTGAATGTGTCACAATTATATAACTTGGAAGGTGTTTTCCGTAATAACCCCTTTACGAATGCGTTAGATACGACATCTTTTCAATATCTTTTTCATCAATTTTTCTTCCAGTCCACCCACCCATACTTTATCTCGTCATGGAGGCGTGACTGGAAGGATGGATTGCCACACCCACCATGTACTTTATCTCGTCATGGAGGCGTGACTAGAAGGATGGATTGCCAATTAACCCTTGCGACAGCCCATTCAATTACATTCAATTACAGTGGAAGTGGAGTCGGCCCCACCAATAACAAACTCCGAACAAAGAGTAACAAGCTCTGGAGTTTGTGGTGGGGCCGACTGCCCTTCCACCCTTAAATCAAACAAAGTGTCAAGATACGAGGACGAAAAATCCACCACTTAGAGTTAACATTGTAGATCGCGGCTCGCCTCCTTTCAATAAGCGGGGCGAGCAACGCGATCTGCTCTTCTCTTTACTCGCATTGCACGCTTCCTCTCCTTCAAAAAAAAAACGATCTCAACAACGGTGAAAAATCATCTAACCTCAGATTTGGTGAAAAAACGGTCTCAACAACGGTGAAAAATCAACACCTTCTTCTACATATCATCAACTCTCCTTATCATTTCCTCATCCAGTTCAAACCCAAAACACATCCACAAAAAGCACAT